>JACCGJ010017075.1:0-15710 GCA_013407085.1 Atriophallophorus winterbourni | reverse complement strand
TTTCGATTCGTTAGCCGCCGCCACGGTGTGCCCTGAAGTCGCAAGTCCCGTTTTTTCGCAGGTACCGGCGTTATAACGCGAAATTCGGAACCAGTGTTCCCACGAGGACAGTTAAGTTTATTCAATGTATCATATACATACTGGAGGCAACTAAGCGGGTTCGCAAGGAGCAGCCGTCGCCTTAACTGACTGCAACCGCGTTTCCAGACGTGGCCGGCAGTGGGCATTAGGGGTGTTTTACAACTTAGACGGCAAGTGCGCGCGGCGTTTGCGAAACGACGGTGATAATAAACCGAACCCAATTCAGTATCGCGAGTAACGAGAACGGTTCTATTCCCAGATCGACTCCGAGATCTGAATTTAGACGTTTTGGGCCGTTTCATGTTGGAAATGGTGTGCTGTAAGGATGAGAGTTCCTTAGTCAGCTTGGCCATGGTAGCATCCAACTTTGAGAGGTTACTCTCTTCTGGTACTTAATTATTGTTGGTTCTGTCGATGCGTTCGTGGATTTTGTCTGCGAGTTCTGCCAATGTATCAAGACAAGCTTTGTAGACCGACACAGCAAGGATGGCAGTGGTGCTGGATGGCAGGCAATTCAACCAAAGTTGTTGTAGGACGGAGTCGTCTGACTTTGTGTTGCCCACGAGGGAACACATGTGACGTAACAGCTGTGAGGGGGTTCTGTCGCCGAGTTCTACACCAGCCAGCAGCTGCTCTAGCCTGGCTTCATCAGAAGCCATAGTACGCTTGAGTATAGCAGCCTTCAGTGTGTCGTAAGGCGAAATGGAAGGCATTGGGTCGAGAACGCCTAATACTTCTTTGCTATGTAGGACGGTAACTGTGATTGTACGAAAGAAAACATTACCTCTTGTTTCGTGATTCGTCTGAAACGAAACATGCCCTCTATCTGGATGAACCATACATGTGGGTTGGCAGGGTCGAATGCTGGCGTGTTACAGCCGATAACGTTCACTTGCGATTCAGTGTGTTCAAACGACATTGTGGCAAAATTGAAAAAAATTATGGGAGTTCTGAGCGAAAAATGGAAATCGGGCTCACCAATTATGTAGTGGATAAATGCAAATATATAACAGGAAAATGTTATAGTAAAACAGACAAAGGAACGAACTCACGATAAGTGAAAATTCAATGTCCAATGCAAATATACACACACACACAAATATTCCAGCTCCAAACTCCGGTACGTCGCGTTGATCGGCAATTATAATTGACGAAGCTGAAAATGTGGCGGCAAATCAATTTTGTTGTTAACCGTCGTGATTCGCAAACACGCAATGATAGAGCAGCATGGAAACCAAGCAGAAGAATAGAAGAAGAACGCGCGCGGAAAAAAAAAGTATATTATGGAATCATCGTTGATTAAAATAAACATAGCTGGAAATATGGAAGTCCAATTGAAAAGAAAGTAAAAATTACAAGCTGCTCCAAGGTCATAACATTTAATGTAACACACAAATAGTTAACAGGAATCAAATGCTGAGAACCTTCTCAGAGTAAATTGTTTTTTTCTCATGTTGTAAGAACGTTTAGAGAGAAAATATTTATTGTGATAATCGTATAACTTATACAAACAGAATAATGTTTACACCTTTGTTTATGGTGAAGCACTTGCACGTTTTCAAGGTCATTCTTAGCACGACCTTAATATGGTTTTGAATACTTTATATGCCGTTGCGAACAAGGAGCGAAATCAAAATCTTCTTTTAGAATAAAGTTAGCTTTCGTAGCATATATCCAGCCACTCGTCGTATCATAACGCAACCTTGTGATGTTACTGGTTGCTTTTTTGGTTCGTCGATTTCATGTCATTTAAAAAATTAGATCGCGCATGACCTTTTACAAGTTAGCCTAGAAGTACTTAAAATTGCTGGCATGTAAACTGACGGTATCAAAATGTTTTGATCAATCTAGTAAACTTATATTAAAAGCGTTTACTCTACAACCGAGCTAATCGATTTCTTAGGTTCAGTTGTTGTAATGTTTATTGACTTTAATAGTCAATAGTATATTGTGGTTAAAAAAGCGACAAGCTTAAAAGAAAACCACAGGATGTTGTACACATGGATTCGAAAGTTCAGGGTTAAAATTAAGGTCCGAATGAAGAAAAACGTTGATACTGTAAGGGATGGGGATGCGAGCACCACAAAACTTTGGTTGATACTTCCAGTTGAAAGCAGTTTGTGCGCTGAAAATCGGAAAAAAGTGCAGTATCATAGAGTATAGAAAGTTATAAAAAGTTATAGCTTTTCAAACGTTATGAAGCAAATGAAACAAGTGTATATCTAAACGGTCTTTAAAAACAGAAAGGGAAGGGGCAGACACAACAAAAAGTGGTAGACTGTTCCAGGTTTGTGCAACACGAACGGCAAAAAAGTGTTTACGACAGTCCAACCTGCTTTGTTGATGGGCAATTTTTAAATGATGCCCACGCGTACGATTGCCGGTAGCAAGCACAAGCAGTTCTTTACAGGGATGGCATTCTTCAGTGAGTATCCTGTACGCCAGTATCAAGTCGCCACGGATTCGACGGTACTTGGATGAAAATAGGTTTAGTGCAGTGAGACGATCTTCGTAAGTATAACACTCAAGCCCCTTTACCAGTCTCGTGGCATGGCGTTGAGGCCGCTCAAGTACAAGTTCGTCACGCTTCAGCCACGGATGCCAGACGGAAACCGCATACTCCAAATGAGGGCGAACGTACGAATTTAGGAGGGCTGGAAAGAAGCGTATGTCAAACCGACCGAGAGCTCGCTTCAGTAGACCAACGTTTCGATTCGCCACACGTGATGCCTTGATACATTGAGCCGAACATCCGAGGTCGTTCTGAACTAACACACCAAGGTCTCTCTCTTGTCGACTAGCGAGGAGCTGGACATCACCCAGGGTATAAATGGGGTTACCCTCTTTTCGGATGCGAAGTACATGACATTTTTCAGCATTGAACGGTAAATGGTTCGCTACCGACCAGGCGTGAAGGGAATTTAAATCAGACTGCAACTCGCTAATAGCGTTTGGGCAAGAAAGCTCGCGCCATATTTTGATGTCATCAGCAAACATTAGAAATGGGGATGTCACTTGTTTGCCGATGTCATTGACGAATAAAAGAAAAAGTCTTGGTCCAAGAACCGATCCTTGGGGTACTCCACATTCAGTAGGGAAGGTCTCGGAAAGCGTCTCACGCACCCGCACACGAAGAGTCCTGGAGGACAGAAATGCAGCTATCCATGTCAAGAGTGGAGGGCCAATTCCAAGAGTACGTAGCTTATGAATAAGTACCGCGTGGTGAACTCTGTCAAAAGCCTTAGAAAAATCAAGGTAGATAACGTCCACTCCGTATCCATGGTTGACTGATCTGGTCCAACTGTCTCTAGCTAGGAGTAAATTTGAAGTGCATGAATGACCACGGCGAAATCCATGCTGCTCACTAGTGATCAGACCCGAGAATTCGAATGCGCTCATTATATCTTCTGCAATGATCGACTCCATAATTTTGGACAGCACCGGAGTTAATGTAACTGGCCGATAATTCCCTGCGTCACTGCGGTTACCTCCTTTGAATATTGGAGTTATTATTCCTTCCTTCCAACCGTCTGGCACTGCAACCGTGTCTAATAAGCGCTGAAAATACAACGCAAGAGGTTCAGAAATGGCATCAGCGACTGCTTGTACCGCCTTTGGCGTGATTTGATCGATTCCTGCAGAAGAATTTGCACGAAGCAGCAATATCTGCTTTTTTACTCGGGCAGCAGTAAATGTAACCGATGAAATATGGAAGGGAAGATCAGGCTGCAAAAATAGCGGTAACTCTTTTGCCGAATTGCGGAAGATTGGCATGAAATGCGCTCTCAAGGCATTTGCGGCCTCCTTCATACTTGTGGTCGGACCTTCATCAGTTTGTAGTGGCGGGATACCAGAGCGAACCTGTTGCTGCTCGTTGACATACTTATATAGTGACTTTGGGTTACACGCAAACCGGTTTGCAAGGAAAGTCTGGTGGTGCAGCTTGTCTTGGCGTACCAGTGTAGTACAATAATTACGGAAATGCCGGTAGCACTCCCAATCGGATAGCAATTGACTCACTTTGAAGCGATTCCATGCAGCGTTTCTATAACACATCCATTTGCGTGTTCTACTGCGTACGAAAGAATTGTGAGGTTTCGATTTTAAGGGAATTGTCTTAGCCACAGAAGAATGGCTCAGAAGCAAGTGCCATCTTGTTACAAATTCCGTCCAAGTCGCTGTAGGAGTGTCATTAAGCAAAAAATCAAAAGTGTTAGCTGACATGATGTGTCGAAAAGTATTATAATTTGTTACAGTCTTGATTTTAGCAGACGTTTGAACTGGATAGCTCGCATAACAAGTGTAACAGAACGTTAGGACAACATGATCACTTTTCCCAAGCGGTGGTTCAATGTGTGTTTCTTCAATCATCAGCTCTTCATTGGTTAGCAGCAAATCCAGGAGAGAAGGTACATCTCCTCCACGGAATCTTGTAGGTTCGCGCACATGGTTATATAGCGGGTGGGTTGATATAAGTCCATCAAGTTCCGTTGCAAAGAAATCACTTGCATGTATTGTTGATAAACTAGGCGAATTAAAGTCTCCCATCAGTAATACATGACTGTATTTTAAAGATAAAGCATGTCGCATGGACTCAATAAGTTTCCTATCAGCATCAGGATCGTTTTGCGGAGGGCGGTAAACGACACCCAGGAGAACATAATCCTGCTTTTTGAGATGAATACGACACCAAAGTGAGTCTACAAGAGGTAAGCAGTGAGGAGATAGAGGTTCACAAATAAATGAGGATGCAAAATATAAGAGAACCCCGCCGCCTTTGGTTGGACGATCGTTACGAATGACTGACATTCCAGTGAGTGAAATTTCCGCGTCTGTTACAGAATCCGACAACCAAGTCTCCGTAATAGCAATGAGATCAAAGGGGTGAGAAGCATGCCGAGTACGCAATTCTGGGAGTTTGCTGATGAGACCTTGAGCGTTTGTGTATAAACAATTCAGACTTTCTCTTAAAAGACAGGGATCCGCATCGTGGGGAATTATTGTGCCGACTCTGAAGTAGTCGGCTGTTGGAGGTTTTTTGAGAATGGTGCAGATACGTCAGGTGACTGTGCGGTAATTTGCGGGGTCGCTGCGGTTTCCTCCTTTATAGATTAGGGTAATAATACCCTGTTCCCGAAATTCGGGAACACGCGAGGTGTTAAACAAGCGTTGAAAGTAGACAGCAAGTGGCTCACAAAGATGTGCAGCGACCGCACGCAATGCTTTCGGCGTTATCCAGTCTATTTCCGGAGATGAGTTGTCAAAAATGTAAGTCGTATGTGACAGGATTGATGATTGTAACTCTTTTCTACTGAAAAGGAGACGTCTACGTGAGGATCTGATTTAACACTTAAAAATATGATGTTTCATCACTGTCGATCCAAATGTTATGTATGCTTACGCGCCGTGTGTGGGCATTCAAGGCCACCCATTGAACCTTGACAATGACTAATTTTCTTCTTCTTCTTCTTAATAAACGACGGAGGGTTGTAGTGAACTGCTTCCACTCCGTAACTTCGTATTTTGTACACACAATTTTTGGCTTTTTATAGTTATTCGTTTTTTTGGCCCTGTATACTTTGTCTGTATCAATGCCTGTACAATATACTTTTTGGCGGTCAATACAATTTTCGAACTGGGACTTTGTCTTCTCCCGTGGTTGTGAAGTCTGTGTGCGCCACTCTGTGTGGGAACTGTGATTAACGGAATCTCCAACATTTTAGCGCTTTCTGCACTTGGATTCCATTTCTTGGATTTTCCTGTGTGGATTACTTCGCTATCGTTTGGTGTTACGGATCTTTATTTGGACATTTGCTCTCTTGGTCTTTCAGTGAGTTCTTTCCATTTTTGCCATTTTGTGTGTAGTGCTAGACTTATATTTTCGGTCCACTACATAATTGGTGAGCCCTTCGAAATGCAATTTTTTTCATTTACGATTAATGCGTATTTGTAAATTTTTGCCTTAGATTTTGGAATACTTACTTAACACCCACCATGAGCGATTTTTCCAGAAGTGAAGTTTCTACAATCCTACAATCATAACATATTCCATGCACATTACCGGCTTTAGTCGTTTCTAATCTCCCTCTTTGGTTCGGCCAAATTGAAGCTATTTTTCGTATATATGGCATCACCGATGAATCTATTATGTATTCTCATGTGGTGACCCTGCTTCCTCTCGACGTATCTGAACAAGTCAGTGATCTTATTTATGCTATGCCTGAGGTCAAGCCATACGAAAAGCTCAAATCCGCACTAATAGACCGAATTGGTTTTTCTGAGCAAGAGAAGCTCGACGTCCTCTTTTCCAAAATGGCTCTTGGTGATAAACAGCCATCTCAGCTTCTTCGCCAGATGAAAGAGCTACTTGGAGACAAAAGGATTGAGGAGAGCATCTTACCACAGTTGTGGTTTAAAAACCTCCCAGCTGACATTTGCCAAGTGCTTGCCGGTTTGATTACTTACGTATCTTTAGACGAACTAGCACAAGCGGCTGACAAAATGCTCGAAGCAAAAGAAGCCAATCAAATTACGGTTGATTCCGCACACATTAATTCAACCTGTCCATGTTCGAAATTGAAAGAACAAGTCGCTGAACTAACTCATGTGGCGAACTCTCTTTTGTCAAAATCTACCAACCCACCTCGCTCAAAATCTAAATCTCGACCATCGAAAACCCCGTATGTTGGTACCACAAGAGATACGGGGATAAAGCCTCAAAATGGATCCCCCCGTGTTCAAAAACTGTCAAAATCAAGGGTCAATCAGTTACGGCGACTACTGTTCCCGGCCTACCAACCCGAGTCGCCTATTCTATGTTACAGACAAATCGAGTGGTCTGCGTTTCTAGTCGATACTGGCGCTGAAATCAGCGTCATACCTCCAACATCCAGCACCTCCAAACCGTCGTCCTACACTCTTCAAGCGGCAAATGGCATTCGTATTACCACTTACGGCCAACACCTGCTAACCCTCAACGTAGGACTAAGACGCAGTTTCCCCTGGGTGTTTCTTATCGCGGAGGTCAATTGCCCAATAATCGGTATCGACTTTCTGTCTCACTTCGGTCTAACTGTCGAAGTAAAACAGCGGAGATTAGTAGATATGACAACCTCTTTACAGGTGTCAGGTATCACTACTAAAGCCATTTCCTCCGGCATCAAAGCTGTCACTCCAGAAATTTCGACTTTTTGTGCTATACTGAATGAATTCCCATCCGTCATGCAGCCCCCAAGACCGACAGACAAAGTGACACTCCGTGAAACTTCACATTGTCACTAGCGGACCACCAGTCTCCTTCAGACCTAGGCGACTTCACCCGTCCAAACTAAAGATCGCAAGAGCCGAATTTGAGCACATGCTAGAGCTTGGGATCATCCGTCCCTCTTCCTGCTCCTGGTCGTCACCACTTATATGGTTCCCAAGAAGACCTCAGATGACTGGAGGCCATGTGGCGACTATCGTGCTCTTGACAATCGAACGGTCACAGACAGATATCCGGTGCCACACATTCACGATTTTTCTTTGAATCTTTGTGCCACAACGATCCTTACTAAGCTTGATCTCGTCCGTGCTTATTATCACATCCCGGTAGCCGAGGAAGACATACCCAAAACGGCATTCACAACTCCTTTCGGCTTATACGAATTCACTCGGATGCCCTTTGGCCTGGAAAACGCTGCACAAACCTTCCAACGTTTCATCGACGAAGTCTTGCGAGGCTTGCCGTTTGCCTACGCATACATGGACGACGTCTTGATTGCCAGCAACTCTCCAGAGTAGCATGTCGAGCACATCCGTCTCGTTTTAGAGCGTTTCGTTAACTACGGGATGAAGATCAATCCAAGTAAATGCATTTTCGGGACAGATTCACTGGACTTCTTCGGTCATCGCCTCACTCAATCTGGTATCACACCTCTTCCTGAGAAATGCCAGGCGATTTCTGGCTTTCCTGTCCCAACAACGGTAACCCAGTTGCGCCGCTTTATCGGCATGATCAACTTTCAACGTCGCTTTATTCCAAACTGCGCTAAGATCATTGCACCGCTGGCCGATTTGCTCGACTCCAAATCGAAATCACTACAGCTTTTGTCAGAGGCACTTGAAACTTTTGCCGCATCCAAAAAAGCTCTTTGCAGTGCCACAGAACTCTCATTCATTGATCCGGAACCGACCTTTCCTTTGTCATTGACGACCGATGCCTCCAATTCGGCTGTGGGAGCTGTTTTACAACAACACCACAAGAACACAGTCCGTCCACTGGCATTTTTCTCGCAAAAGCTTAATCCGGCACAAACCTGCTACAGCAAATTCGGCCTTGAATTACTTGCGATATATTTGGTCATACGGCATTTCCGCCATCTATTGGAAGGTCGTGACTTCATTATTTTTACAAATTACGAACCATTGACTTTTGCTCTGCATTCTAAACTTGATCGCCACGCGAGATTCGCCCCTTAGATTACATCTCTCAGTTCTCCACCGATATTCGTTACATCAAAGGTGATGCCAACTTGGTTATCGATGCTTTATCAAGACCTGACATTTCTGTTTTGTCTACAGGCACACCATTTGATCTCTCCCTTTTGACTAACCATCAAGCCGAGATTGATAAATCTAAACTCGCGAAGAGTCAATTTCTGGATTTGCAGCAAATTCAGTTACCAAACACCGATGCCTCGTTGGCGTGCGATATCTCGACAGGGAAACCTAGACCTCTTGTCCCTCTTTCTCTGCTACGTGCCATTTTCGATCATTATCATTCGATGTCTCATCCTGGAAAGCGTGCCACCGTTAGGCTAATCGCAGGTCGTTTCGTTTGGCCGTCTATCAATAAGGATATACGAAATTGGGTCCAGCATTGCATTCCTTGTCAAAAGAACAAGATATTTCGACATACCATCACACCTTACGTTCCATTTAGGCATCCCAACTGTCGATTCTCTCATGTGCATCTTGATCTCGTCGGTCCTATGCCGAATCATTACTCAACAGCGAGTTGAGCTTCAGTCTGGCATGCGCTTTCGCTACTATATTCAATATGATCTGCGTAATCGAACAAGGCTATTGAATATCCCTTTCTCTCTCGCTAAAGTTAGACGTAACTTCTTCTTAATTAGATATGCACAACTTTGGAATTCTCTTCCTCTTCATTTCCGTATATGCATATCTACAGGAAAATTTAAAACGCTTGTAGTATCACTTACCGTTCACTCACTTTCCCAAATCATTGAGATAAACTCTTCTCTAAATATTCTATACTCTCATGGGATCCAACGTTTCTAATTCCACATCTTTCTCCACATATTAGTATATCATGATGTCTTATGGTATTCTCTGGATAACTGGCCATTCAAGTGTCAGGTTACCGGACCCTTAGATATCTTGTTACACATCTCCATCGTAACCGTGCGTTTCATAATCGTTTTAACCATATAACCATATCCTCAACCGTTATCTGCTTATATATCTGCTTATATCAGTATATTATGAGGTCAGATAGTATTCTCTGGATATCTGGCCATTCAAGTGTCAGGTTACCGGACCCTAGAAATGTTTTTTACACAAATTAATCTCAACATTGCCTTCGATAACATTTTCTATACACCATTATGTATATAACTGTCTTTTCTTTCTCATGAGGCCATGAAATGTCTCATTTTTTATCTTAACGTGCGAAATATTAAAAATCTACCAAAAAATGAAAAAAACGTAAAAAAACTAATAAAACTAAAAAAACATTATGTTTTTCAAATGTACATTCTTATTTCTTAAATGATGTACTATTTCACTTTGATGACCTCTCACCGTGCTGATGAAGAGAAAATCTTTCATTATATTCCAGTGTCTTCGAATAACAAACCATCACTGTAATCGGCTCGAAATCAATCCGCCCGAGATTTGTTCCGTATGCGATTCATCCTCCTGCAGATAACGAAAATCCGGCTGTTGAACACATTTCGGTTCGATTGGTCAACAATTCTTCAAGAGTATTGGAGCACAGCACCCTACTGCCTCCTCCCTGCTATTAGCCACACCCTCTCTCATCCCCCACATTTTCTTAGATTTTCTTATTCCGATGGATTAATGTTCCCTTCTCAATCTTCTTATTTAAACTCTCCGTAAAAACATGAATTTATTCATATATAATTTATTTATCAATTATTTATGACAACTTCATTACAATTCGCACCACTTTTCCCATAATTACCTTCCATTTCTGTTCTCCATTTGTTTCTTGCATCCTTGCCATTCGTGAATCTGGACATAATTTAAATGAAATTTTATTTCTATTAGATATTGATAACTTCTTTCTAACCTAGTGTATATTAATTTCCCTTATTAAACGCAAAAAATGTTTAAAAATCCCGCTCACTTTGGTCACTTGCACTGTACTATTTTCTTTTGCTGTTCAAATTTTGATAAACTGATCATGTATTGCGTGCCCTGGATATCCAAGAATATATATTATTATCATTATTATCATCTTCATTGGGTCCAGCATTGCATTCCTTGTCAAAAGAACAAGATATCTCGACATACCTTCACACCTTACGTTCCATTTAGGCATCCCAACTGTCGATTCTCTCATGTGCATCTTGATCTCGTCGGTCCTGTGCCATCATCAAATGGATACTCATTCATCCTAACGGCGATTGATCGTTTTACTCGATGGCCGATTGCTGTTCCGATCAAAAACACATGTTCAGAGACTGTAGCACGCGCCTTCGTCGAACATTGGATTGCCAGTTTTGGCACACCATCTGTCATCACAACCGACCGTGGCGCTCAGTTTCAATCGACTTTGTTCCGAGATTTGACGCCACTCCTTGGCTGCCAGCACATCCGAACCACCGCCTACCACCCTAACTCGAACGGATTGGTTAAACGCTTCCATCGGCAGCTTAAAGCCTCTTTAGCTTGCTAGCCGGATCCTAATAAATGGACTGAGAATTTGTCACTTGTTCTTCTTGAAATACGTTCCGCTATCAAAAAAGACATGCAGTGCTCAGCCGCAAAGTTAGTTTTCCGTACCGCCTTGTGTCTTCCCGGTGAACTCGTTGTGCCCTGCCAGTCACTACCTCCGGCGTCAGATTACATTTCTCGCTTGCGATCGTTCATGTCCAAGTTAGAATTTACGCCTCCTCATCAGCGCATTATCCACCAACAGAAATCACCTCATCTTGATACGTCTGATTTTGTTTTTGTGCGACGCTACTCTGTTTATAAACCTCTTCAGCCATCCTATCATGGACCTCCCTGAGTTATCGAGCGTAAACCCAAGTTTTTCGTTTTGGATATGAATGGTCGACATGACACCGTTTCTATTGACCGCTTAAAACCCGCTTTTGTCGAGCTTAAGCAGCAATCTCCACCAAGCATCACTACGCCTTACGCGCAACCCCCTGATAATTATCATGCGCCAACCCCCACCCATGTTCATGCCAATTCCCCGGTCCGGTCTACCTCCGTTCAAACCCGAACCGGTAGACATGTGCACTAGCCCAAACGCCTTGCTGACTACGTGACCTTATGAAAATTTCGAGCGTATGTTACTCTTCATTCGAGCCTAACTAACGCTGTGGTGGAGGAGTATTGTAGTGAACTGCTTCCACTTTGTAACTTCGTATTTTGTACATTAAATTTTCATCCTTGTATAGTTATTCGGTTTTTTGGCCCTGTATACTTTGTCTGTATCAATGCCTGTAAAATATACTTTTTGGCGGTCAATACGATTTTCGAACTGGGACTTTGTCTTCTCCCGTGGTTGTGAAGTCTGTGTGCGCCACTCTGTGTGGGAACTGTGATTAACGGAATCTTCAACATTTTAGCGCTTTCTGCACCTTGGATTCCATTTCTTGGATTTTCCTGTGTGGATTACTTCGCTATCGTTTGGTGTTACGGATCTTTATTTGGACATTTGCTCTCTTGGTCTTTCAGTGAGTTCTTTCCATTTTTTGCCATTTTGTGTGTAGTGCTAGACTTATATTTCTGGTCCACTACAGGATTGAGCCCTTGTAAGACGCATCTCTTTACATCAGCAATATAGTCCAGGAGAACCTCAGTTGAAAAAATCTGTTCAATGTTGTACAGCTCAGGACTTTCAAAATTAGCTTGGCGATCTCAGTTTGCTGCACAGTGTCAGTATCAGTATCACAGGGCGATAATCGACCAAGTCGCAATTATTGCCCATATTCTTTCGGAGGTTTGCTTGAAAACACCCGCCACTATCAGGATTGATTCTTAAGTAACACATGCGTGTGTAACTGTGAATGGAAGATGGGAGAGGTCTCATCACTGAAAGGTGAGAGAATTAATGCATGTGACATGTCTAATCGAATGAAAAGACGATGAAACGCAGTTTATTTCAACAAATACGAAAAAATGAAAGAGAAACTCTTTTTCTGTTTCAAAATGTTTTTCCGAATATTTTTGTGGTTTTTGATCATAGATATGGAAGGATTTAGTCTTAAACCTTAACACTTAACTGCCTGAATTATTTTACAAGCGTCACCTTACCGTTATCCCTTAACGGTTGAATGGGGAAAATTCGGTACACAAAATTTAGAGGTTTATGATAGGATAAATTAGACAGATCACTCCCGTATGCCGGGTGTATCGGATTCAGCACACGTTCTGCTCTCGTTTGATACGCGTTTAAGACGGCTGAGCCATGCGGCGCGCCAGTTGTCAACAAACTTCAGAAGTGAGGTGACGCTTGTGAAATTTCGCTCTGTGCTACATTTTTCTGCGTGCAATGGCTGAAAAACCTCGTAAGTATATACATTGATAATTTTTTGCTTCATCTATAGACATCTTCTGAACACATTCAACGTATGCACGAATGATGAAATATTTTTCTATGCGAAATATGAATGTCGGAATTTATGTATCCGGCATGTGAACCTATACAAGAGTATGTCCCAAAAATGATACAACCGGCGCTTATTTTCTCAAATCTCATTCAAATGTTAAAAAAATAATGAAGATTTTATTGTATTGATTCTTTTTCAGGTCTCATTCCAAGATTATTTTATGGCCACGAAAAACCTCGAAAATCGACTGAATATTCAACCATTACTACCCTTAACAGTGAGCTTGAGATTTCAGACAATGATGATTATGTTGTTGACCCTGAATTCTGCTCTCGTTTGGTAAACCTGGAGATGCTGATTTTGACCCCATTTTCAAAGTGGAACCTCTAATAAACTAACTCAGAACAAAATTTGAAAACCTAGTCAAAGAGCTAAATCTCTGTGTTGATGAGTAAATGGTGCTATTCAAAGGCAGATAAAGGCTCAAACATTGCCTACCAAATAAGCCTAAATAGTTTGGCTACAAACGTTTCGTACTCGCTGACGATCGTGGGATGATGTGAAATTTCATCCCATATACTGGGAAAATATCCCCCATCGATGATCCCAACGTCCAAACATCGGTGCTCGCTCAAATATCATGCTACATTTTGCCAAGAGCATTCCTTCTAATGAGAATCATCTTGTATTTTTTGATAACTGGTTCACCTCTGTGCCTCTTCTGCAATACTTGTCAGATGTTGGAATATTTTGTTGCGGCACAGTTGGACTGCCACGATTAGCTGACATACCAAAAACATGGAGAATGGCAAGCGCAAAATGAAAAAGGCAGGGGCTCCTTTGAGGAGCAAGAACTGGTGGAGGGACATTCAAGTGTCACCCTGGTTCGCTGGTACGACAACAAAGTAGTCAATTTGTTGTCTACATTTGCCAGGGCAAATCCTCTATCAACTGTCCGTAGATTTGATAAAACTACAAAGAGGTCCATTGAAGTACATTGCCGTGATATTGTGAAACGATACAATAAGTCAATGGGTGGTGGAGATTTGGCAGACCATCTTCTTTCTTTGTATAGAATAAGCATGAAATTAAAGAAAGCTTATCACCGTCTGATCTATTACTTCATTGACATGGCTATAGTTAATTCATGGATTTGTTATGCTAGAGACTGCAAGAGGCTTTCTCTTCCAAAATAAGAAGTGCTTCAGCTTGCTTCCTTTAAGCTTGAGGTAGCTTTCACCCTTACCAAGGCTGTAAAAATTTGCTTGCCTCCTAAACGTGGATGCCCATCTAAAGAGGTGGAGACGCTAGAAGCAAAAGAAAATGTGAAGCCCCATCCGACGATATGAGGTTGGACCAAGTTGCACATGTGCCTTGTGTCGAGAAAAAAGGAACTAATGCAGGTTAAAAACCTGTCCTGGAAAGACGGAGAAATTCTGCACTAAATGCAATGTCCATTTATGCTTAGACATGCATAAAAACTGTTTTGCGCCATTCCAAAGGTTATGATCGCGATGACTGCATGAAGGAAATACATTATTTTAAATTCAACCTATTTTCCTACCTTGTGTGTGTTTCACAATGGAAATTTAATTGAGAAATCTTTTTTTACCGTTATGTCTCATATGCCTATAGCTGGAAATCAATGAAAACGTTTACAGCACAGGACGATTGTTCCGAATTTGTCCCAATTTTATATTTTCCGTAATATATAAAAAAAAACTTCCTGTCCCCATATAAGGAAAGCAGTTTCATCACAAAAATGCAGAATAAAAAATTATTTTAATGAAAAACATAATTAAGGCAGTTAAGGGTTGAGAGTGTAAGGTTCAACGTAGTTTGAAATTCTTCCTTTCCCTTCAACATTCCTTTTATTTTGAACTTGGTTACAAAACCTGAATTTTGTGAAATGGATTTTGCTTGTGTTTTATTTTCCTACAGAATTTTGATATAAAACTTTCCTTTTTGTAATTAATTTTGTTATTGTAAATCTTTTCTGTACACGCCTTCGGTCAAATGTTTATTTTAATTTATTGTTTTTGCCATTGTCATTCATTCTTGCGGAATTTAGTTGCCATTTTGGGCTTCAGTATTTTGCTTGATTTTGGACGCTATTTTGAGTGTAATTTTCGATTGTCACAGAAAGTTTGGACGACATTTTAGTCGTCTTTTGTTTGAATTGAATTTGATTCTGCAGTGTTCGGCTCCATTGTTGCTGTGAGGTTCCTATACAATTAAGGTTTGTATAGTTATTTTTGTTGTAATTGTTGTTAATTACAGTACCGTAGAATATCCCAATCGTTGTTTTGAATTAGTCGAAATAAGAAACGGGTGGACTACGCGTGACGCACGTCACAGACAATAAAAAGGGTAATGCTCCGGGAAAAGCACCTGCCAACGTTCGTCCAGCCCATGTTTGAACTCAATTATTGAAGTTGTCATGATTAGTTCTGCGGAAGGTGTGTTCCACGCGTTCACTATACGGATGCTAAAGAAGTGCGTTCTGGATTCGAGCCTGGTGTGCTTTTTACTTAGCTTCAGACTGTGCCCTCGTGTACCAACCAAAGGAGAGAACCGAAAGGAGCCATCGAATTCAAAACAACTTACTCCTTTGACAACCTTAAAGGTCTCTATAAGATCCCCCATAAGTTGCCTCCTCCTAAGCGAGAAAAGTCCCAGAGCTAATAGACGATTCTCATAATTGGTGTATGCTAACCCCTCGATCATGCGAGTGGCCAGCTTGTTTACCTTTTCTAGCAGCACGATATCCTTCTGGTTATACGTCTTTCAAGCCTGGATACAGTATTCTAAATG
>JACCGJ010017074.1:0-21210 GCA_013407085.1 Atriophallophorus winterbourni | reverse complement strand
AAAACGATGACAACAGATCCGTGGTTCGGTCATGTCTGCAGGATGGATCCCAGTTCGCATACGAAGGTAGCCATGCACTGGCATCCGCAAGGTAAACGAAAAGGGGGACGGCCCAAGGAAACTTGGCGCAGAACTTTGGAACGCGAACTACATGCACAAGGAATCACGGTGCAGACGGCAACGGAAGCAGCGACAGACCGGAACCACTGGCGTGAAGTTGTTTTCGCCTCATGTGCCACCCGGCACGGAGAGGACTGAATGAATGAATCATCGGTAAAGTTTTTTGCAGATGAATTGGAGTGACGCAAAAATTTGTTAAACCATTCCAGCGTGAACACTGCAAGGAAGCCATCGTACTGATGTCGCCTTGATCCATATGGGTCTGTGTTACTCCTTCTATAGTTCACGAGGATCGTCTTGGGCATACAACAGTGAGGTGGAATCTTTCCAAAGGTCGCAAACAATTAATTCGACATTTTACTCCACGATATTGTTTTGTAAATCGCCATCTCGTTACTGTATGTATGTATGAAATCACAAGCCTTATCCAGGCAAAGTGCCGCACAGTCAGAGACTGCACGTGGGCTAAGATACTATCAGGTTCCTCAGGCCTAGACAGATGTGAGGATGAACAAAGAACAAGAAATATGCAATCCTACAGTATTTCTGTGCAGTGCAGCTGACAACGTGCTAAATTGAGTTGCTAAACGGTATGTATGTATGAATGCACAAGCCTGGTCCATACAAAGTGCCGTACAGTCAGAGATTGCACGTGGGCTAAGATACTGTCAGGTTGCCAGGCATAGAAAAATAAGGGGAAGGAAAATAGCATCTAGTTACTAAATCGACGTGTCTGTTTCCCATCGTTGTATGATTGAGATATCGTCCTCTGCCTCAGACTAGCCTTGTATATCGTTTCAATGGTTTTGGAGTATTTGTGCACGTTGAGTTAGCAGGATTGTTGGTCTATGTCAGCCATCGTGTTTGCTCAGCCAACATTACTTACACAAAACTGCACTATAAGGAACAAAAACAGTGCATCATGAGCTATCTGTGTTTAATTATTTGTGTTTATCTACTGGCAAATCGTAAGTAGTCATTTCAGTTATAAATGAAACAATTATGATTGCTACTTGAAATTAGGTATAATTTTATAAATCTTGATTTGTGACAGCAACGTTAGAACATCGTCTGTATTTGGACACCGAAAAATTAACCGTAAACCCCAACAGACACTTAATGCTTGCCAGTTACAAAGCGTTTATCGAAACTTGAAAATGCGGTTGAACAAATTGCCAATGATACTGTATAAGCGACAATTTAGATTGTTGTTGAACTCAGAATATCGACAATGGATGCACCTGGAAGGGGAATGATGTTTTAAAACCCCTAAACATTTTGCATCTCAATGTAGTATGATTCAAGTTTAAAAAACCTTCACACAATGTCCATAGCGAATACCATTTCTGGTAGGTGTGCGACGTTGTTGGCATTATCTCATTTCGACCCTAGATCGCAGCAACCATTCTTCTCTAGAATGAAGATGTCCGTTTGCACCCTGTCTCCAAATTGATCTTACCACAGCCTAGTTCTGCGCACCTCGCAAAGCCTATTCTCAGTGATTTCACATAACTTTGTACCCCAAGTTTGGCTTAATCCAAGGTCAACTTCCTGATTTGGACTCGCCCTGTTCATCCATGATATGTTGAAGATGCACGAACGATCTGTATTCCGCTCGTATTTTCATGGTTCTCTGTCTTTTTTCGCACATGCTCTATCCCATTATTTTCATCTTCATACTTCGCTTGTGGTTGCTTTGGATACATATGTTTGAACAGAACGGGCTGGCAGTGGCTATCTTGACCTGCTTAGTAATCTCTATATTTCGCGAGAAGTGATGTACTTGTTCACGCTGAGAGATTTCTACAGCGAAAACAGGAGGCGATACAGATTCGTGACCAAACACTTAGGTCTTGTTCATGCATATTATCGACCTGTGGGGAAAAGTTGCTCTGCAAAGTGTACAATAATGGGTGCATTCTTGGCAAACAACCGGTCAGAAATAGCACATCTCATGATGTTCTCGTCACTAGATTAGCGGTTTTCGGTGAAATTCAAGCTAAAACTGTTCATTTGGCGGCGAGACCTGAAGGCTCGTTTGTTGTTTGTTCCCCCTAGAAAGAGGCATATTCATATTAAATGTGTTTCAGCTATTAGGACCTTTCTTCGTTATTATCTTGTCATGGAAACTAACTCTATAGTCTTTCATATCAAGCGTCACTTATGCACAGCTCATATTCTGGTTTTGTGATCTTCTCACAGTTATATTCATTTTACTTGTGGGATTCCTGTGCTCACAATGACGTACATCAATTTGTTCATTTCATTTTATCAGTTATCTGTTTGCCGATCAAACTAGAACACGAAATCAATACTAAGTGCTCTCTTGTGTGGAATCACAAGTCTGTAGTCAGGCCGTTTCGCTTAATCGAATGGAATCCGCGTATTAGCAGAACACCGGTTCTCAGAATTTTGCTTTTTGACTCCTAATGCCCCTCAACGATTGGTCACCCGTCTCTTGCTACAGTCTGGAGTTTAAACCACTCTCGTTGTACATTGCGATTCCATTAATCTGTCAGAAAGTTGTAATATCAGCAACCTTTTTGTCTGGTTCTTTTTTCACGTCATCTCTTACACATGTGATTTGTCCGAATCGAGTACACCAGACAAAGATGCTTCTTCCGTGGTCTATTCGGCGACCAGTGCTACTAGGGTTTTGTTTAAACACGAACCCCAGACGCCTTATTTTGCCCCGATGACGTCACACACGCAGCACACACACATGCTATCCTTGATTTGTTGTTTTCGTGCGTGCGTGCGTGTGTGTGCGCGCGATTTTCGAAATCGGCGGGCCTTTTCGCACATGTAGCCTTCTGCGCACGTTCGTGCTCGTCTAATCGCTCCAACGGTGATGATGATGATGATGATGGTGAATCGATTGCTGCTTGGTCACATGTGTGATTGCGGAAATGTGGTGTTTTCAGGTGTTGTGTGTGCGCGTGCACGCGTGCCCACCCTTACCCGGGGTGACCGAATTTACGACAATGCGGAAAAAATTACACAGACTGTGTCTGGATCCGTTGTTGGACAGCGCAATGTTTGTCATTTGTGTAGGGAAAACGAGCGAGCGAGCGCGTTCGCGCCATCTTAATTCACGTACGTCGTAAACTAGTTCCGGAACAATGCTTGGGAGGATGACAAGAATTTGGGTGTTGGTGTTTTGAATTGGAGTTGAGCGTAGCGTTGGCTTTCACAGTAGGACGAGGAAACATTATGGTGGCAGACTGTTTAAAATATGCAATTTGATTGATTGATGCGTTCTGAATCTCGGCACAGGTAACGCGATGGATGATTACTGGCACGATGAAATGCAAGATGTTTGACTAGATTTGAGGCTAATCGGGGTGCCTGTGCGAACGTAGTTTAGGTTTAAATTGCAATTATAGGACTAATCCAAAATTGCCTCAGGTAATCAAGTGAGATCGAGATTAATTGACTGGTCCATACGGTGGGACCTCCCACTGAACCTCAATAAGTGCCAACTCTTGCCTGCTCTGATCGACAAGATCACAGTCCAGGTGTCAGGTACTCCTATTAGCGTTGACACCACACAGCGGGTTAAGGACTTGGGTGTTCTAGTAAGAGCTGACTTCAAATAGGAGTACCAATGCGCTGTTGCAGCGCAACATGCACACAATGTGCTCTTTTCGTTAAAGTCGGTGTTTTCCAGCAGAAGTCCCGACGTGTTCTTGCCACTTTACAAGGCGTTCGTCAGGCCGCATTTGGAATATTGTGTCCAGGCGTGGTGTCCTCACTACCATAAGTATATCATTCGACTTGAAAGCGTCCAGCGACTAGCAACACGCATGATTGAGGGTCAGCGTGGGAAAAGTTACGCTGATCGTCTATGGGCTCTGGGTCTTTTCTTTCTTAAGCGTCGTCGTTTGAGAGGTGATTTGATTGAAACCTTTAAGATCTTAAAGGGTTTAAGCGGCGTTAATCCAGATGACATATTTACCTTAAGTCCTAAGCTGGGCACTCGCGGACACGCACTGAAGCTTGCTAAGGAACGATGTCGACCAGATTCTAGGAAAAACGTTTTCAGCTTCAGTGTGGTCAACTTCTGGAACAAGCTCCCTGAAGAACTTATCTCCTGTAGTTCGGTCTCAACTTTCAAGCAGGGTTTAGACTGTGACCGGGGTAAGTTATTCTCTTATTACATCCCATGATCACCATGCTTAGGTTGTCCTCCATTTTGCTCGCTATTCATTGTAGCAATTTCAGATCATCTTCTTATGCTTGATTCTCCATAAGCTGACCTCTCACCGTGCTGGTGAGGAGAAACTGCCTTTTCTTTTTTCCAGCATCGATTATTGCGCGTTGCTGTCCTACCACTATCTGGTACATCGCCTGGCACTGCGATCATCAGAGATTGCAAACGGAGAAAGAAGAAAAATTACCTTTTGGCAGTGCATCGATTATCGCGCGGTGCTCCTCCAACTACATTCTCCTAGTCCTACGACCATCAGAGGTTCCACACGGAGAAAAAGGATTGACCATTTTTCAGTGCCGGGTGCTTCTCCGCAGCTTTCCACCGAAAGAAATTCTGGACGCTCGATTGGCTTGTCAGCCACTTACTGTCCTGTGCCTACTGAACTGAACAGAACTGAACCTTGTTGTGGCGTGTTCTCATTGGTCTCTGAATGCCATCCAATTGAACATGCTCATTGATTGACTACAGCGTTTAATACCACACTTCGAGAAACTATCAGATGCAACGATTTCTGAAGTAGATTTGTTCGGTACATTAATCCCGAGTGGGCTTAGGATTCTTGCGGTAATCTTTGTGATATGTTTAATGTTGGGATGTAATAATCTTGTTATGCTCCTGTTTTCCCGGTTGGATTGAATTGTGACGTGCTTGTTGCGAATGCTGATGTGCATTTGGGTAACCGTTCATCCGGGAAAGCTTGAATAAATATCTCTCACATTATAGCACGGATGAGCTCAGGGAAGAGGAAGAGAGATATTTATTCAACCTCTTCCGTGACAAACACCTTGCAACATTAACGGTGTTAGTCAGTACTCGGTATCTACACGCTGTCAGCTTGATGTACTTTCATCAATCGAAAGCAGTATTTGCTCTTATTCAGCTCAAAGAGGAAACCTCACACAGTTCCACGGTTAAGAGCATGCTCTTACCAACTGGTGTAGTCGTTATCAAGACCGTGTATATTATTTTACAAACGTTTTCGTAGCGCAAGTTCGCTTTGCCCGAAATTCGATTTCTTGATTTTAATGAAAACGTCAGCAAGGTGCACTACATACTGCAAGTAGTCAAATACCGTTCAAACACCGTAACGTTTTCAAAGTTTGTAGGTCATCAATAAAAATGATCACGTAGTTTTCTCCTCGCGTCACACATTACATACTCTGAAAGCTTTCGCAACGAATTTAGTGGAATTAAGTCATATGAACTGCGCACACCTTATCAACGCATACTGACATGTCGTAATCTAATTTATTTTCCTCGGGTTGGCTGCGTGACGTATGTTTGCCAAGTACAATCTCGTAAGTATCGTCTTGTGAACTGCTGTTGCAGTCGTTAAATCGAGACGACCACATGTGCGATTATGCTCAGACTGCTTCCAGGTCACAAATGGTGAACCTGAGTTTAAACTGTACTGTCAGCTGCACCAACTTACAGATTAATATAAGCTAGTCTATCTGGTGACAGAATCAACCGCTGCCAACTAAGGCTCGTATTTCATAATAACATAGGAAAATGAAGGCTCACCAAAATACATTCGACCTGTCCACTACTGTATTAGAAAAGACCTCATTATGCTGTTCAATATATTCCATGCAACAGTCCATCTAAGAGCTTTTTGCACAACGAGACACGCTAGACTTTCATGACAATGGCTATGCGCGTATTTTACTACACTTGATTATTATTTTGTTCCTTATTTCTGTACATTGGAAGATCGTTTTGACTGAATCTAATCGAATTCATTTTACAAAACATACTTTTTAGATTGTCGTTCAAATGCGTTTAAATTTAATTTCAGAAATACCAAATGCTCGAACATCCAAATCCCTAAATTAGGAAATTCTTGGAATGCTATTGTATCAATCGCCTGGTTCTAGTTTCCGTAAAGAATATAAGTTCGAACCTTTCCTAGATCACCCCTGTCTTTCGAAAAAAACTACAAAATTGTATCACGAAATTCTAATGTGGTTACAAATTGTCATGTTAGGGATCAATACAAACGGTTCAATGGAATTTCGCTCTCCATAACAAATCGCATCCGTTGCTTTCTCTCCACTAGAAGGAGGGTTCCGCTTTTGCACTTATCAATTCGCCCGAAAAAGTTGTAGTAAGTGTTCGAACCTGACGCTATTGATTCTGTTATCACGTGATCAAGGATTCATCAATCGATTGGGCTCAGCATAAAATAAATTCATCCGTCGTAGAAATCGAATAGACTAGTTCAGTTCAGTCCAGTCCTCTCCGTGCCGGGTGGCACATGAGGCGAAGACAACTTCACGCCAGTGGTTCCGGTCTGTCGCTGCCTCCGTTGCCGTCTGCACCGTGAATCCTTTTGCATGTAGTTCGCGTTCCAACGTTCTGCGACAAGTTTCCTTGGACCGTCCCCTTTTTCGTTTACCTTGCGGACGCCAGTGAATGGCTACCTTCGTATGCGAACTGAGATCCATCCTGCAGACATGACCGAACCACGGATCTGTTGTCATCGTTTCCGTAGCAATGTAGGTTTTACGGGATAGGGTTGCTAGCCCTAAGCCCAACCCTCCTCCTTTCTCAGACGGGCTTGGGATGGGATATTCTTAAAAATACCATGGTTCTTTTTCTAGACCGATTACTGTGTAAACAAAACAAACGCTCGCAAACGAAAAACGTTTCTATCATCTAATTGCCCATCCGATAATGATGCACCCTAGTGACTGATCCGATCATAGTATGTTATTAACCCGAACCTAATCTCATTCTGCTGTCTGTCTGTCTTTTATCAAGATCGTTGTCTGAGTTGTCGATAATACACGTCCGATGACAAGGACGCCCGGCCCAGGGTTTACTCAACTGGATGTCTCATTTGGTAAAGCGAATATTTTGAATTTCGCCTAGATCGAGACAAAATGGCGGCAAGGTTGACTTGGTTGATTGATTAATTTTACTGCTACACGAATGCACTTGCTGGAAATTGTTTTTGCTCAAAATTGCATGCATCCACCGACGAGTGTGATCTAAGACCGTGGATTTCTTCCAGGCATGACGATTCTAAGTAATACGGTGCGGTAGAGCACAAGCCAAAGTGTGCTGAAAATAAAATATATTTGCATGTTTTTCCACGCGATGGATTTAAGCACATCCTTGTGTGTGTACATGTGATTAAAAAGGTTGATGGTGCTAGCCTTATCCAATATTGGCTTCAAAGATCAAGCCTTGTTTACCAAGGCAAGCGGATCTTGATAAAACAGAGCCTACCTGACAAGAGCAAACTTTGTGTGCCTGATACAGAATCATGAAAATGTGCAGATTAATCAAACTAACATGTGTAAACCAATCCACATATGTGTGCTGAAGCTTTGCTTACACGAATAAAACTATTTCCTTCTTCACATATGCCACCTTTATCCAATAGTGGCTTCAAATGTCAAGCTGTTTGCCACAATTGATAGAGTTCAAGGGCACCCATTGACAAACTGGCTAGTTTATGGTGCACCCGATATTGGAACTTTTAGTATTACAAGACTTCTCTTACGAAGTCTGTAAGCTGTTATTTACCCCGGAAGATATTGGAATATATTTTGATATCGTTGGAGATTCTGTAATCATGAGGAGAGAATTTGCAATTAGCAGCTTTTGGTAACGCTTCGCCCGCTAAAAATGAAGCTTCGTCAGATATATCTGTACTAGGATATGCGAACACATCATAGAATTCGGAAAGCAACCCCACAATTCCAGTGAATATAAATCCCTGATCCAGGATTCAGCCCTAGACGAATACGTTCTTGTAATGGGCCACAAGAGGATCTTGGAAAAGTGGAAGCATTTGGAATACCGAAAACTGGTCGGAGTATGGTCAACAAGGTGGATAGGTCGGCCATCTCCTCTCATCTGGCTCGGCAGCGGATGAAGATAAGCGTGCATGAGAATGGATTATAGTGTAGGATTAACCGTTGAGTTGATTGCTGATCACAATCCGCAGCCAAAATCAACAGAAACGGAGATGTTGTTAATCATCTAAATTGCCTGTCGCCTTTAGACAACTTTTAATCGGTCAAGTAAACGCAATTTAAACCTGTTCCTCGTTCGTTCTGACACCCTTGACCTGACAAAGCTTTTGTATCAGAACCGTACGAAAATTCTGCTCTAATCAATTCATCACAAACTTTCTCTTCATATTTTTACCTTTCTCGCTTATTTTAGACCTTTAGGTGCTAGTAAACTAGTTAACGCTGCAAGTATTCGATTTCGTCCAAAAATGAGTCAATTCATTGATGTTCCAATTACAGGGCAACGGTACAGTCACCTGCACGTAGCATGGAGCAATAATATTTTTTGTGTGATCCCAGACAACGTTGAATAATGTCGACAGACAAATTTGCAGACGTTTTTTCGAGTGAGCGCTTCTAGACAAAGCTTCATGGGCCGAAATGACACTAGTCTGTTGTACGTCATGTCTTTGTCTGTCTATAAGCAATGACTCTTGTCCAATTTGAATGTGTTTAAGTTTTAAAATGCAATGCTTTGGTGAAACTATTAATTAGCCTGTAACGTTTAGGTAGGATTAGCTACCGAATTTTATAAACTTAGCAAGGTTCAAAGAATCTACTCACACATGTGCATGCAGCATCGAATCGGTCTTAGCGTGTGGGCTACTTCTTTTATGGCTCCCGCTACCAAACGACAACCGATTTCCAGTATTTTCCCATCAATTTGATACATTGATCAACTAGATTCACAGGGTTGTTCTGTCTGTAAATTTCAATTTACAATGTTCTTAAATTGAACATTTTGGTCTTGTCAGCCTAATGCAACAGTGGCGTACAAGCTCAAGTTCACCATTTATTCATTGTTTCATGGTACGCGGAACCTGATCGCACTGTCCCTACTTGATTAGTACAAACAGCACGAAATCGGTCGTCGGGTGTGTGTGATGTAAATGCGGATTTTTCGTCTTAAATCCATTGTTTCATTTTTGCTTCATGATTAACCCAATCGTGTTCTAACAGACCGAACACAGGCATTATAAGAATCTTTCTAGCTGAATGTCCTTTGTTTAATTCATTATCCTCTTAAACACTTGCTCAAGCCCAATGGCCTTACTCGAACACGAAAACATCCGCATTCTCGATTTGATATTAGTCGAAATTATTTCTCGGTAAGAATTTGTTTCACTCGGAACTTTTTGCCTGAAGAAATCACACGCTCGGAATCTATTGCAGTTTTCGCTTCTAAACTGGATGAGTATATGACGAACCACGTGGTACGTGACTGTCCTTATTGATTTTTGAGAGATTTTATATTTTTACTCCATATACTTCGTCATCCTTTGCTTTTTGTTAAGCTTACTGCTTTTTTACCATAAAAATGTATGATTTCTGAGTTCTCAATAGCACTGATTGACTCAGTTTTCGGGCGAAGAATTCTCGCAGCTCATCTGTAGCATGGACGGGAAGTTCACACGTTTCTGACGTCAACCTTCTACCAGCGGTTGAAGAGGAAAATGTCCGAATGTACACTTTTGTTTGCGGAGAAATTCGGCATGTGGTTTAACTACAGCAGTGAGAAAAATACAATATTATCCGCAGTTGAAAATAACACATTTCTATTTCTTTTTTGTTTCATGTGCCAAATTCACGTAGCCATTATTGAGCAAGATATCAATGGTCCATTTCTTCCGTCAAAATGTACGCATTACATGTCACCATCATTCGATAAGTTTCAACGTAACTTGTTCCGGTTTGCCTTTTAACGAACGATCAACGCCAAGATGCGCTCATTTATGTGCGTGTGAGCTTGGTCATCATCATGAGCTTTCCCAGTCAGTACGACGTTCGAATCCAGGTTTACCAATCCCATCTGTTTGTTACACCCGGAAGATTATGTCACGACTCGCTGTGCAAATGACTCCCAAAACCGAAATCGCTTTCCAAATTAAGAGAAAACGTTCATTTGGAAGTTGCAAATTATGCGCTAATCATTCGTTTTCATAGAATATTTTTGTATGAAAATGCGCAAAAAATGCATTGGCGAAAACGTTGTTGAATTTGCAATAACATTCAATATTCAATAACATTCAAGGCTCACTGAAGCTGATCTTACTGTCTCCACCTGGCGACGGCAAACAGGCAGAAACTGGTAGTGGTGTGCAGTTTCGGGGATGTGAGCATCACATCATCCATAAGCAAGTTGAGTGCTTGACCACGAATCACTGAAGCCATTTTTCTTCTTTCTTCTCCTTCTTCTTCTATGTGATTCTGTGTTTGAACATCGTTGTTCGTTGTACGAACACTATGCAACAGAGGCATTCAAGTGTAACTTTGTTTACCATGTATCCACTGTTTCAAGGCTCATTGAACGAAATCTAACTGTCTCCACCTGATGACGGCAAACAGCCAGAAACCGGTAGTGGTGTGTAAGGAATGGGGTTGTGAGCAACACATTACTTGGGTCAATAACGACATTGATAATAATATCCACGTAGAATTTGAAATCGATAAGCTACCATGCTTGATACAAACACTGATCAGTGGAACTTATTTGATTATGCTCACCAGCTGTGGCAATGCGGTCAATACCCGCGTGATTTTATCGTCGTACCAAGGTTAGAATCTTACCGCGCGGGCACGTTTTGGGAGAATGCGCATACCAGCTCCTCACCATCAACAACAACCATGTGAAAAACGGAGCCAGGTCACCACCCTGTTTAGCGGGTCAAATCGTATCATCTGTACATCATCGTGTTAAGTAAACTGGAACTAATCACTAACCGTATTTGCCCACTGGCATGATTATCGATTTTTTAATTAAATTAATTATTTTTTATCAATTGAATTAATTTTTAAATTAATCAATTGATTGTGCTGATATCGTCCATGGATGTATATCCCGAGTGCTTGATGGTTTATTGCTCCCCGGCTTTTAGAATGATAAAATGATCGATAATTTTATTCATATTATTAATCAATCAAGTAAATAATTTTAGTTTGGATATTTTAAAATATGGTTCAAGGTCGAGAAAGTAGTGTGCTTACGTTTGAGGTCAAATCCATCACTTTGCTTCGAATCGTTGGAAAATGTTCACATCTCTGATCCGTTTGCATACGTCAGTGTGAAATGAATACTGCAACGCGGCTAGAAACATTGATTGCAGATGTTTACTCATTGGATCGCCGACCGATAACAATTGAATCTTCTTACGGAAACAGCAAAGTAACTGACAACTCCACGTGCTGTACCGCCAAGTTCATAAATGGAATACACGAATTTTATGACAGACGACAAAGAGAGGCAATCAATGGTTGAATTTTACATGATCAACCATCATGAAAGCATCATGGGATCCCAGAAAGCCCTTGCAACAAACGAAAAAAAAGTAGTTCAAACCGAGATTCGAGGTCAACAACTTCTAGATTAAAATCGTTTACAAGTGATTGTCATCCAAGATATTATTTCATAGAAACAATTTCCCCGACTCTACTCATTGTTACAAGGTGATGATTGAAATCGACATTATAGCTTTGATTTGCGTTGGGATTGGATTTGCTTGCGGGTAAAGACCGGATAGCTATCCTAACTTACTTAACTTGTTGAAGTTGCTGGCTATGTGGGTTTGAGGAAAATAAAACATCGTTCAACTTATCGGGTGTTCCTTGAAGGACCTCATGAACGCTTGGATCCGAATACCAAATGGGTGTGCTGTGTATGCTTGCACAACATAGAGGATTGCTACAAGAACCAAGAAGAAGGCCGATGGGCTTTCCTCCTGCCACCACTTGTAATTTTAATCATAAACTGTAGCGCAATCTATGTATACATGTTTAACAGATAGAGAGATCATCAGCGACATACTGTGTAATGGAGGTCTAGTCAGGTCACTTGACCTCAAATCGCGTTCCAGAACCAGGGTTTTCACGGTCAAGCAATTCAGTATGCTCTATTGTACAACATATGCGCGCTGTTGATTAGCGAACTGCAATATCAGATTTGTACAAAAAAACATCCAAAGTTTCCGGAAGCAACATTGACAGATATTCTTTGATCAAGAGGAGTTCAAGCGAGCCGTATATTCTGATCAGCTCGAATTTTTTTAGCATTTAATTGTTTTCTGACACGTTGGAAGGCGGCAGCTGTCAATCAGTTGATTTCCAAGGCCACGCTTCTGAATTTTGTGAAATTCGAAGGATGCTGTATCATTCACTTTCGAACGTTGTGAAAGATTAGTAAGTACATGAGACAAAGAAAAAATAATGTAGGCGTACTTTTCGCACGAATGATGGATTTCACACAACAAAGGATGTGTGCAAATCTAATCGTAGTCTTATTAATACGGGAAGTGTGAGAAGCATCAACTGTTTTAACACTTCACTTTCTCGACCGGACGCTTATTCTATACTGTTTAATTTTTTTCCCTTGGAAATCAGTGCCAAATTATTACGAGAAACCATTATTCGTCAATGTAATTTTAACGGACGATGAACAATTATCTGATATGAAATTGTACTGAGCAATGAATTGATATTTTAATGTGGGTTTTGAATGTTCAAATATGCGGCAGCATCTGGGATGCGTGGCGGTGGACAGATATCGCCCTATTCGATAGAATTATCATAGGGCGTCAAAGTTAGTGATGGGTCTTCTCAATGTTCCGTACATTGAAGGATTGTGACGTCGGGGTCTATGTGACTTTACCTAAAGGAGGATACGGCGCGACACTACACTTGCTTTTGTAATTGTGTCTAACTAAGAACATACACTAAGACACTCGTTTGAAGAGTGTGGTGAGAAAATTAACATACGGACATACCGTACGGCGGCTATATTTTTCTGGAATTTATCTAACATTCACCTGGGGGATTCTTTGTCGACGTTGATATTTAAAGCGTAATGGGGATATATGCAAACATTTGCAAACGAACATTCTTCACTAGCACAACATTTGACTTAATCTTTATGGATTATTATTACAATTCATAAAGATTTCCCGTGGTATTCAAGATTTTTCAAGATTCAAGAATTTATGGCGATCCTGAAAGTGAAGACACGACATTGTGTCATTCTGAAAGTTATGTATTTTACCAATTTCTTCTAAGATATTTGAAATATAAAATCGGCGAAATTTACCATTGCGTAATCCAATTCAACTAGACTATTCTAAATTGTTTTCTAGTTTTGATTAGCTAATTATGCGTTCAACTCTGAGGAGCTTGTCCCAACAGGATAGTATTGCTCGATCTGTAAATTATATTGACTTTAGTCAGTAAGTTGGCACTTTGAGATAATTTGACTTTGGATGTGAGTATTCAAGGTATCCACAACACCAGTTGACCCCTGAATTCTTTCTACGACATACATGGCATGCGATAGGAAGAACAGTTCTAGTAGCATCGCAAATCGAATAGACTAGTGGCGATAATCAACGAATTCGATGATCACTAGTTTTCGGATCAGAGTTTATTTTTTTGGAACACACGAATTCACTTGCTTCCTTTTTCCTCTCTGCCGTGAAAATAATTCATAAACTATCAGGTCCGATTATTTAAAATGCGGTATCTTAACCCTGGGCAATCTTAGTTACCTCATTCGATAAAATCCAATTATATACTTCTAATCTCCTGGGGCATATTTTTGCGTTAGGAATTCAACATAGTTTAGCTTTGTGTTAATAATTAGCTTTCGGATAATATGCACAACACCAGTTGTTGGCCTCTTTCGGTCGACGTCGACCATGAATGTACATCACAATCGCATTATGTTTTCATGTTCCACAGCTTTTCGAATGATTAAACAGTCCGATTTGGGAGGAACAATCTCTCCCATAGCGCTGGCAACGATGTTCAGAACTCTGTTGTAGGGCGTCAGTTACACGCCGGCGGCGTGATCTGCGTTCCGCAGCCAAGAGATGTGTTTGCTCCTCCACAGCTTACAGACGATGCTTTACACAATGCCGCCAATATGAACGGTCAAGAGCAAATTCTTCCCAATTTGAGAGATCAATGTCAAGAGCTTTCATATATTTTTGCAAACCTCTTCGTACCGCAAGTGCGGTCTGCCTAATGGTTGACTTCCTAATTGCAACTCACCATAGAGCAGATCTTTCGGAATACGACCATTTTACATTATGTAGACATGGCCAAGCCACCGCATTAGTCAATTTGCGAATACACGATATTTTCAAGATATGACGGATGCTTCGTAGATGGAAAGCATTCAGCTTTCTTTCATGTCTTACGTGGATGGTCCAGGTGTCTAGCGAGAGGTTATCCACAATGGTTGAATCAAGGTATGTGAAATGATGTACTGATTCAAGCTGAGAGTTTCCAACAATGCTGATTGGAGACAGAAAACCACCTACCGGCAAAACTCAAAAGCAGGAAACGCTCAACGGAATGACGACGACAATCACCAACCTGCAATAATTCGAACTTCTGTTCGAGCTACAACATCTTTGAAAACATGAAGAGATGGACGACGTCAACCGCTCTCGAACAATATACAAGTCGTTAAGATCGGTCGAACGAGCCCAGTGTGATGAAGGCTTGAATTCAAACAGTTGGTACGAAAACGATTTGCCAATCATAGTGACCGCCGTTAAAGGCATGCAGAGAACAGAGCTGTGCGAACGAGATTTGTCTATGAGTGTGTGTTTTGTTATTCGTCATGTGTGCAATAATCCTGCCTGAACAGTTGTCGTTCTGTTGTGCTAGAGGATCATGGGTGAACGTCGCAACTGTTGACTTCTGAGTTGAATCGGGACATGGTCCTCAAGTGAGGGTGAAACGCGAGGTATCGAGTGGTCTCGAAGCCTGTGCAGACAAAGTAATGGAAAGCAAAATTGGAGTACTCAGTTTTCGCTCAATTTGCCCCTACACTTACACAGATGCCGTGACGAAACAATATCTAAAAAGGTACAAATTCGCCAAGTTTAATCGTTAACCTAACCGCAACTCTCTTCCAAACTGCAACGTAAGGCGACTATTATGTTGCGCGCAACTTCTGAGTGTAAAGTTTCCTTCCATTTTCACGTTGTTATCGTGTTGATGTAGCGTGATTCCACGTGTGAATTGTTCATCACGCATTTAGCTTTGTCATTCACTGATGACCCTCGCTAAAAGGTCAGCACTTTGTTCACCACAGTACCATTTGAGGTTCCGATGGCCCAACATCTGGAGCCGTATACAAATCACTGCTACATGGAGAGTACTCGATTGCTGCTCATTACAGTTGAGTTGCATTTTGGGCTTAGATTTGCTTCCCCATTATTTATGACATCATGTCTGATGCGTCAAATCTATATTCGTTTTTGTTTAACTATTGCATGATTCACAAACAGCTGAAAACGTTAACTAGTCATAGCATCTGGTGTTTACCGTTCATGCGAATGCTTGAAAGTAACGTTACAATATAACGAACAGGACCAAACCGGCGTGGCGTTTTGAATCAATAGTCAAAACTCGCATAACCGTTGTTGAACGCATTTCCATCACACACACACACACACACCGGTTTTGTACTGTTTGCACTCAGCATGTACGGACAGTATGATCAGGATCCGCATGCCATCAAAAACTAATCAAATATTGGTAGATTGATCACTTTGATAAAGAGAATGGTTATTCCTTATCTGACGCTTGGAGTCCATTGAGTCGGTTCTTATCACGGGTTTAGTAAGCACAAAGCGATATAGATGACACGATTTAATCCATAGGTTACTGCGGTGAACTGTAGCCACTTTCCTAACTATATTTGGTGCCCATTTTATATCTCGTGACGGTGGGGATGCGGATTAATCACGTGTCCAAAAATGTGTGAAAACGGTGTGACTCGAAGCCATGACCGTCCGACTGAATTTCGAACACCCAGTGCGTTTTGCCACTCGAACACTGCTGTGTTACATACTACCAGATATGCGATATACGATGGGACATTGAAAGATAATAGTCAACTCTCAGCGTTGTTATGTTTCTCTGCTAATGATGCCCCTTGACTAAAGATTTTACCTAGCTTTTTCGGGTAAACGATTTTCCTCCTGCTCTCAATTGACTTTGTTGCAACCTTGTATACTTGCAATTTCTCCTCGGTATGGGGTTTCTGTCTGGTGGCTAGTGGATGATATTGGAATCCTGCAACATTTTATTAGTTGAGCAGGACATCCTCCTTGTTGTTAAAGAAACCACGAGAGTTTCCAATTTTAGACCAATGGATTTGTGAAAAGGCCAGTTCATGTTTTGGAGTGGAAGAATAATGTAGAGCTCAATTAGAAAATGCGTATCTTGATCCTATTGTCCCTACATGTTGAGTGCAAACAGCACGAAACCGATCATGGGGTGTGTGCATGCACATGAGCTTTTATGTTCATGTTCATGGGTGCAAACCCTGTCTACATGAATGTGGGCTCATGTGATTGAACAGGTTGGTCATACCAACCTTATCCAACAGTGTTACAAGCGCAACTTGTTTACCATTCTTCCACTGTTTCAAGCGCATGCGGATCCTGATCTTACGGTCCCTACCTGATGTGGGCAAACAGCACGAAACCGGTCATGGGGTGTGTGTATGTGTGTGATATAAATGCATGCATATCAGCTTCTTTCTTAATGTTAAGCTTAATTAGAAGCTATTCGAAATTTCAGATTTACGTTAATCTCTAATTCGAATAATAGACACGGTATACAATTACCCAATATCAACGATTTAAATGTATTCTCCATTTTCAAATGACCATTCCCTTTTGAATGAGAATTTTTTAGGCGAAAAGGGTTGAAAGATCGCTGACTTATTGTTGTGGAAAAAGATTGAGATTTAGCTGGTTCGGTGTGGCGTAGGTGGGAATTATCGGCAAGAATATTTTTATTAAATAAATCACATGACATAAGTGTTGTTTCATCATAAATTCAAAGATGCACTCGTAAGAAATTTAAGTTGAGTGAGAAAAACAATTTGATATAACTTTACATTAGCACGTAGTTTTTTGAACGGAGTGCAGTTGAATTTGCGGGAGAGCAAAGCAAAGAAGAACTTTTTTGTTTTCTTCAACGTATAGAGATCCATTCGCCCTCATATGGAATATGTTATACCGGCATGGGATCTTTGGTTGAAAAAAGACATCCAGCTATTGAAAACTCCACATCGTAGAGCAACAAAGCTCGTCTTGGGACTTTCTAATTATCCATGCGAAATGCGACTTAGAATATTGAGATTACATTCAGCTCAATACAGACGGCAATGAGGAGCACTAATCTTCATTTGAACAGTGCTTAATCAAACAAATCATCCTTGCAGTCGTTTGTTTCATCCTTCCCATAGCACACATCTGCGTGGTCACCAATCTAAACAATAATTTGAAAAAAATATTTTTCTTGATATATTTTTGCCATCCGACATTTTTCGTGGGTCTTATAAAGCATAGCTATTTTACCCGCATATCATCTATGAATAAATCTATGATTAAACCCCTAAAATATCCATATATCCATTTGAAGAATTCTACGATCTACGGAGCCTAACCTCTCTGTGACAACTGATGACCTCGTGTAACTTCAAAGTAATTCAAAGCTTTTAATGGTCTAAAAAGCAACAAACTTGACAACAAAACTAGAATGGCAAAATTGAAATGTAAGTGTATAAACAACATAAGGAATTAGATTAGACAGTATATAAGTGTTCAGGAAACGAATAATGCAATAAAAATTCGTCTAATTTCGTTTTAAAGTCATGCAAGCTAGTGGAGTAAGCAACGGCTAAAGGTAAACTGTTCCAAGTAAAACAGCCACGGACAGAGTAAAATGCCTTCTACAGTTCAGGCGGGAATGGGGTACGACCAGCACATATTCATGGGTCCAATAATTTCTCGTATCCCTTCGCGTGAATAAATACTGTAAGGGATGTTTTTGGGTATGGAATTTCGCCAACGAAATCGAGAACATATGTGAAATATGACTTGGTTTATCACAGCGAGAAATTTGCTGATCCATTTTCGGACGTTCAAACCTGAGCGATCGATCCTGGTCGCGAATTCGATCGGATTGGTCAGTCGATTTCGTGCAAAACGGTACAATTGAAGTCTTCGATTGCGGCTGACTTTGTCTATCTTCTTATACTTCCGTAGATATTGCCACTCAAACCGTTGGGATGCAATTAATTAGAAACCCGAAATATTTCGTGTTCGCAATGGTCGTCGTCGGTATTTTCCTGCTCTCGTATGTTCTCGGGAGGGTGATGTTCTGTACATCATTCGAAAAATCGCGATTAGCATTAATCTCTAATGCACGCCACATCTCAAAATAGTATGGGTTGGGCATCAACTAAGGAAGCTTCTTTTACTCCATATTCCGCCGTGCACACCAACTTGCCTGCTCATTTTAAAGTTTCGAGTTCGTGACATTTGGCAATGACGTTTTAGTTTTCAGACCAATCAAGTTAATGTTACAGACGTTTGTCCAACCACCGATGGTGATAATCTGAAAATTTGCGCTCTATTGACTTCCCAGTTGTTGGCCATTATGAATAAACAGACTAAAATAGACATAGAAATGACACGTCTGATTGCTTTCCGAAGATGAGCTATCGGTTATTTTGTACAGTATGTACCTAATAGAGACATTCTTCTTAGAATCAATGTGGATCCTGTCCTTACCGTAGAAGTGCAGACAGCCCGAAACCGGTCGTGGTTTGTGCGTGATAGAAATTCATTTAAATACGGATTTTGAATGTTTACTCGTTTCGCGTTGCATAATTTAACAACATTGGTGATTAAAATAATGTGTGTAGACTGAAGATTTAATGGCGGTTTCCATTGTTTAACAGACAGCTTTTATGATTAAAACATATAATAATAATAATAATAATAATAATAATAATAATAATAATAATAATAATAATAATAATAATAATAATAATAATAATAATAATAATAATCGGAAATGAGTTTCAAAACATTTGACCTTGAAATAAATGACCTTGAGAAGAAAAGATGCCAATGGCTTTATTCGATTATACGAAATTTCAGGCGAATAAGAATTAATCACAAACATTTAATGGGTGTGGTTTATGGAAACATTTGAAGTGCTAGGTATTTAGGTAATCGATGCAGCAAGATAGACATTCACAACGAATAAAAGCTAACCTTTTCGGCCATTTTGTGAGAAAACATTCGCATTTTGAATTTTGTAGCACTTGAGTCATCTGAGTGCATTTGTGACCCGAATTCTGGAACATTTGAATGATGACATGTCTTCCTTATGTTGACATCTTCTGATGAGTAATTTGAATATCACTGGTTTCAGAAGCAAACATAGGGAAGGCTTATATGGCACCGGAGACACTGGTCACGATATTGGCAACTTTTGACAAATCTGAGATTGAAGTGGGTCCATCCCCGTTTTTTAATTGGCTCCTGAAAGAATTTAGGACAGAAAACCACATTCGACACGTGCGCGACTCACCAATGAACCACATGCCTCAATTGGACCTAGGGCCTCTAATGTGGTGATGTTTTACCGTTCATTCGCTAGGGACTGAGAATAGCGTTTACAGCGTGAGCAATTCCAAATTATTGATAAAAATCGCATTTCCAATTAAATGGTAGGACACGTCCAATCATTTGAAATCTTGTCTGGAATTCTCAATCCGAGTGTTAGAATAAAGTTAAAAAGGAATGAAAATGCTTTATTCAATTCGACGTTGGTGTTTAATATTAAAAACAGTACGCAATTAGGGAGACATAAAAACTAAACATACCACTCAAAATGTTGTCTAGAAACTTTTGCAGTTAGAACATTCTCCGGAAATTGCAATGATAGATTAACTACAAATATCAATCTCTGGCCAGCACCTCAGGAAATTATTGCTTCAGCTGCTACCACGAACTCAGTACATCTGTAGAAAGTTAGATGTTTCGAAAGACATTCGGTTATTTGCATGTTACCGACTTAATTCCTGGCGAGACTGGGACGATTAAAAAGCAATTGGGATTTTTCAGAATTTAAGGTTTCCAGAGTTGCTCAGGAATATTTCCTATTGTCTATTTTCCGGTAAGCTTGGCGTGAGTGACCCGGGAGATCTTCCATGGGCTAGGACAAATGTACGATGAACTCGTACTAATAGATAACAGATATAAGAAAACTCATAAACAGTGTTTTATTGTCCTTTTCTAGCTGCAGAAAAACAGAATTAGCCCTAATCTAGTTAACGTTAAATGTCAACGAGATGCAAAAAACGCTGATTGACCAAGTACTGCACAGAGCTCGAATCGGTGGGGAGGAGTCAAATTCTTCCTAGTAATGTGTCCGAGATCATTGTGCGAATGGCTATCCATTCATGGACGACGTCGATCGATGGATGAAAATCATAAATTCTGTATTGACTCTTGCCCCATGTGGTTACCTATCTCATCGTTCTTGATATTCTCAGGCCTAAGGATAATCAGGTTCTGTCTATGGTACCTATTTACAGTTACATGAAGGCTTTGCAAGTACTAGGCCTATCAGTGCCACACAGATTGTCGCCTAATCTGTATCCAGGGTGGTAAACAGAGTTTCATTAAAAATTGATACTCATGGATATCGGCGCTCACATTTACGAGACCAACAGGGACATTAATGTGGAATAATTGGTTCAGGGAAATTGAAACATTGCATGCGACCACTTTCGTCGTACTAAAATGAAACAAAATGTGATAAACCAACCTCCTGGACGACTGCCGCTGAACTTCTTTATCGACGGTATCAACATCTTCGCATTTTTAAAAATGGTATTTATCTGTTAAATCCATTGTTTGGCATCGATCATCATCATCATCACCATCGGCAACATGCACCAGAATCAGGGTGATCATGAATGCCCTGGCTGCGGGTTGAGGCTCGCCCTTGCACTCTGGCGGGTTGATGCCTGCGCCGATCCTT
>JACCGJ010017072.1:33850-56410 GCA_013407085.1 Atriophallophorus winterbourni | reverse complement strand
AACCTCATTAGTTTTAAGTCGTTTTATTTTCAAGCGACGTTGAGTAAACTAGCTATTATTACAGACTCGAAAATAACGTTATTGCAAGTGTATGTACTGATTACTTCATCAATATTTGGGCAACTCAGTACAATTTATGGTAAACCGGGTATATAATACACATGTAGCATTTTGATCGATGTTTAACACGTTTAATCGTCAACGTTTGACAAAACCCTTTCAGAACTAATTGGATTCGGATAAATAAGTGGTTCGGCGGTTTACTGAAAATCTTTTCGTCATTTGCTCATGGATTTCCCCAACGATAATTGGTCCTGTTTAGGACTATCCTGTTAGCTCGTTCAAAAAGCATCCTCGATAAAATGCATGTGTTGACATTGAACTCACCGTTGCAAGTCAGGCGAAGTACATTTTGTGAAATATATTTATGTTCGATTTTAGTAGCAACACAATATTTCGCACCTGATTATATTTTGATCGTTCATGGGAAAACAATGCAAGCTACGGATAGTATGCTCATAACTTTAGATGCAACCTGATCAGTTTCATGTTTAAAGTGATTTTTTTTACAAAAGCAACGTCTTAACTTGTACGATGTTGCAATTAAATCTGATATATATTTGAACTCTTTTCTTCATTAATTAAAAATTTATCTGATTCGAAAATCTTTTATTATTCATCTGTGTGATAAGTGGCAATGTCCTGGTGTTAAATAAATGTTCTTTTTTCCATTTTCGCCAACATTTATCTTATTAATTAATCGAGATTACAGATGCTGTCCTCGATGCTTCAGATGCCAGTGTCACATTGTTCTCTCTCAATCTGATGTTGTGGATCTGCTTGAGACCGGAAAAGTGTCATGTTCATAAGTCGACTTTAAAAGCTTTTAGTGAATATGAAGACAAAGCGAATACAATCAAAACAGAAGTCTGTTGATTTCTGTCGATCGATTAACTGAAAGTTTTTCTCTTTATCATTGATATTCCGTGAATACTTTGTTCAAGAGAAAAAATCTTGCTGCGCAAGAATATGAAATAAAATTTGTGAGGTAACTTGTGAACATAGGCCGCGCATTTTTATTTTTACGAAATATTGGAAAACTACTGTATCTACTTAAAGTTCATGCTGAACTTCTGAATAATGAATAGCGGATTATCTAAAATTAAATATTTAATATTAGTAGTTAAACTGCTACCAATTTATCTAGTTAAGAAACGAGAAGCACAAATGGTTGTCTGGAATTTAAGGTCAAGACTAATTTTGAACTAACAAGAACAAGTTCTCTACTAACCACACAATATTATTTGCAAAAAATGAACATTACATATTTAAAAAAAAACGAACGTAATCGGTAAATAAGAAATTACTTTTGACAAAGGTATCTTTAGAGCAAATGGAATAAATTATCTTTGACATGAAGACGTTATGCAATCCTGTATGATGTACATCGAATATCTTTTTGAAAAACTCGACTTTCGAGGAGATCGTAATACTGCAGGCTTGACAGTTTTTAAGGATAATATTGGTAAGTCGATCTCATGATGAAACAAGTTGTTTCAAGTTTATTTCAAGATTTTTTCTAGTAAAAAGCAGAGCCTGCTTTTGAAATGATTTCGAAACAAAGGTTTAGCATATCAAAGTCGATTGAAAATAGTATCGAAAATATAGCAGTTGAACAGTACAAAATAAGGCAATAAACATTAGAAGATTGAATAAGAAATCAGTTCAGACTGAATGACAATAGTAGTTTCACAAATAATCCACATGCAACAAGATATGGTAAACTGAATGAATGTTCAAAAACCTGATTCATTGGAAATTAGGCGTGATACAGCTTCTGACAGCGTCTAAATATTCTTGACTAGTTAATATACTTTTGAGCAACCAAAAAGCAAATCCCACCGTCGCCATTATTTAGATTCTCTCGCATCAAGTAGGACACAAATGAGCCTTGTTTTGAGGCAAACTGACAAGCACGAAACAAGACATAATTGATGATTGACGTTGTCTATCAATAGTGCAGTAGTGCGTCTCGTTATGGATTTCAGTGAAGCATTTATAAAACGAAATACTTCCGAAAGCTGTCATTTCAACCTATTCAGGTTGTCGAAATGTTAGCAATGAGATTTTTTTAAAATAAACTTAGTAATTCAATATATTGTTCGACAATCGAACGAGAGATTCATGTCGCTTGTGTTCACAAGAAATGTCAACTTCACATCTTCATTTATTGTTAGGCTTATAAATGTGCTCATCTATTATTATTGCACTTTCGATTTAACGAGGATAAAGCTTGCAGTACGTTATATCATAGTGAAATACATTACGATTAGATTTGGGTCCGAATTTCGATAAATTATTTTCAAAGCAACTCTTACAACGTATGCGAGTAGTGATACAACTGACATCGAAAAACATAACTAATTCTGTAAAGAATGTTAATAGAAAATGTGCATATAATATCAACGATAAAATAAGAGAATTAGATTGCCCTGAGTAATGTGTTTCTCACATCCCCACCACTTACACACCACTACCGGTTTCTGGCTGTTTGCCATCGTCAGGTGAAGACAGTAAGATTAGGTTCAGTGAGCCTTGCCCTGTATTTGTTTGTTTCTTAGTCGTAACACAGTATCACTTTCATATCTACAACACAATTAGTTCTAGGAACCTCATTGAACGACTGTATTCGCATTGAACGTAAATATTATTCACAAAATGAAATCTTTTAATTTCGGAGTGTTATTGATCATAAAACACAAGGCGAACCACGTGAGGAATATTTTTTATAATCATAATATTCTTAATTTGTAAACATTCTGTTATAATTATGTAAATCTTGTACCTATTGGTGCAAAAGACATCCTCAGTTCGATAAACAACCGTTGGAATTAAAAGCAACTTTCTGATTTGCAAAATATTATGCGTTTCAGGAATAAACAAGCATTAGAGGTATTGTTTTTCTCTGAAAGATTTTCTGCTCAAACTTTTGAGTTGGGTAACGAAAGAATCTGGGTAACGCCAATGCTTGAATGAACTCGATGAAAATGTTCTTGAAATTTGACGTGATCCAGAATTTTAATAAATCAAAACCCAAAGAAGACGTCGGTAAAATTCTCGGGTGATAAGTGGAAGTTCCGACATTTGAATTTGTCTTAAATAATTGTGGTGTTGCGCATTGAAAAGATAAAGAATTCCAGCTTTAATAAATTGCAGTTTCCATTCAGGTTTGGAAATTTTTGACAAGTTCAATTACATACGCTAGGCGAAAATTAGAATGTGCGATGCAGCATAAATCGAAAATAGGATCATCAAAACATCAAAAACGTTTTTCATAAATTTGTATCGAATAAATATGCTTGAACCATATTTAATGAGTACAAGTTTTTAATCATTAGATACTAAGTAATCCACTAAATATATCGAATGATTGTTGAAAAATAGCCCAATTCACAAATCATGGATGCCTATCGAGCCAAGAATGAGCAAACTTTTATCTAACCGATATTTTTGTGTGGTCCCAGTCGAACTTATACCCAAAATGGTCAATGTGTATAGAGATTATTAAATTCCGGTCATGTCTGTGTAAAGCCAACTGATGTTCATATAGTCTTGTGCTCAGTTTGCGACCTGCTAGTCCGATGTTGTTCTTTTCGCAAAATCTGCGTTCATTTTGTAGACGATATTTGACTGTTTTTCTTACGCCATTTTGTCGTTTGTGTTGTTGAAATGGTTTAGATATTGACATGCATTTGTACCATTAGATGTGTGCGGGGAAGCTGCACGCATCCAGTCGATGTTCTAAACACATCAACATGTGTTCCGATATGTGTGATTGAACACGTTTTTGTGACAACATTATCCATTATTACATGCTCAAACCTTGATTATCAATTCTCCACTGCTTAAAGTTCTGCGTATCCTGATCATACTACATGTACCTGATGAGTCCAAACAGCACTAAACTGGTCGTGGGGTTTGTGATGAAAATGTATGCAAATATGAATCTTTGTTTAAATAAATAAAAATGGCTCATCACTGCAAATATCTTGTTATTTAACACCCCGTTTCCTTATGGTCATTTAAATTTGAACTTGCTATTGTGAAAGAAATTCATCCTATCATGTGCGTATGCTCGAAACACACCACATCTTATTTCGCTATATATATATATATACAGCTAAATAAGATGTTGTGTGTTCCGGGCATACGCACATGATAGGATCAACTTCTTCTACTCTACATTGCACGCTTCTGACCGCACCAAACTGCCAAAATTCACTTCGTTCAATATTTATTTTTCACTTGTCTTTTCTAATATTTTAAATGCACAAACATTTACGAAAGAATGTCAGATGCCCCATCTGGATTCACGTTCAAATCTTCAACGAGAAATTGTTTCATCTTTAGACTAGCTTTTCAACCAGATCATGAGAACGACATTTCCAGAAACACATTTACACTGGAAAGCATTGCATGCTGTTATGAAGATTTTCGAAAGATAAAATTGGACCTACTGTGTAATTTGGCATGTTATCGCTGAAACGAATCTCTCCTTGTCAGGTTGCAAAACGCGCGGGGTTAATGTATGGTTTAATGTGAGCCTTCATTAAAGTCTGAACCATATTTCATATGCGAATTTTTTACGCGGTAAAAAGTTAGCGAATTTGTAAATATATATGCTTGTATATAATAATCACAATAGCGTGCCATCTTGCTAGTGAATAAAAGTGGCCCAACTTAAGAACTAACTTTTTGTTTATGAGGTATGTAAATGTGAGAAAGTGTGTTTCTCAGAAAAATAAGAAGAAGAAGAAAAAGAAGAAATGGAATTATATTGTCCGAAATCTCGAACTTATACAGCGGTGAATTCGTCTAAAGCAACTCAACTTAAAGTCGAAGCGAATTCGTGAGCAATGCTAACGTTTGCTTACTTATTTCCATCGGAGATTTTACAAAAGTGGAATAAACACCTACAGTTAGCATTCATCCGATGAAAATATTTTGATGTCCTAATTGCACAATGGATGCAAAAATTGGTATATGGTTCCTTGAAGTGATATCAGTAAATAAAAAGCTTAATTGACGTTTGCAGCTATCAGCCAATCTTGCCGAAACTAAAAGTTCTCTTAAGCTTTCATTTAGCCAATTTGTCATTATCTATATATCGTTGAGCCATTTTATTCTTCTCATTCTTGTCTTATTCCTCATACACATTGACGATTCGTTTCAGGTACAAAACAATGAGTGCGGTTTTAACTGGAAATGGAATTTGCATGATAAGATTTCAACTTTCAACTTTAAATTTATCTAGCGTATTTTGGCAATTAATATTCACACACTGTTAAGGGTTACATCTCTATGTAACTTCATTAACCGCTGGGATCGTAATATTTTTAATTCATAAAATGACTTCAAAAGCAAAATCAGTGTAAGTGATTTCGTATTTTAACACCAGTGGAACTAGATAAAATTAAACATTTGGCTTTGTAACTAGTGGTTCCTTAATTGCTTTTCTCGTTTAAATATAACCAATTTTAAATCGTTAACCAGCTGGAAGGTATACTGGGTTAAAATAGATGGAGTTGTAAAAATAGTATGAACTAGTTTCTGTCGCGTATTGATGTGCTGGCTTTCAGGAAGATTGCAGAATCTGTAAGTGACAATGGTTGTGTGTTTTGGACATCTAAAATAATGTAAGATGTATGCGTGCGCATTTACGTTATAGACACTGATTTTGAAAATAATCGCAAAAGAGAAATGGGAAAATCTAAGAGGTTTTCCATGGACTAGTTTTATTAAATGATGGTCAGAGCTATGGCTTCAAGTGTCGATTCAGTAATTTATACAATTTCCAGTTGCAGGAACCCGGAGCATTTCAAAATCAGATGAACAAAGGTACTCTAATAATGTGATGCTTCATCCATCCCCGCGCTTACTGTCGCAAACCGGTTTCTAACTGCCGTAGCCACTAGATGAAGACTATAATGATTAGGTTAAGTGAATCTTTGAACAGAGGTAAAGTGGTAAACGAAGCTATACTTGAAAGTTACTGCTGAAGCACAAACCATGATGTTTATTATAAATAACTACAGGGTGATTTCCGATTATGAACTCATGGTGAAAACGATGATCAATGTAATGTGGTACTCACATACTCCGCAATGACAATCCACAAACAGCTTCTGTCTGCGATTTTTAAAGTTAACCAAATGGTTCTTCATACTAGTCATATGTAACCTTGGCTTCCAAGCATAATTTTGCTTACAATTTTACAACTACTTGAATGCTCATGAACATATATTAGCTGATAAAGGCGAAGGATTTCCTTATCGGTATTTTTCATGAAGATTCATAATACATGCATAAAAAATAAATATATATATATATATATATATATATATATATCAAAATCAATCAATTAACAAAAACCAATGCCACGCGTTGTTACTTAAAATTGTTTAGTCCATATGAATATTGGTCAAGGTAATGAAAGATCACGAACTAGTCGTTTTTCAACGCATAAAATGAGAAATACCAAAAATGAATTTCTTTGCTTTCACTAAATATTTCGATGAGAAATATGGGAATTTGTAGTCTAACAATATCTGTCTGTGGCATACTTTAAAGATTCAAGGATTCGAGGATTCAAGGATTTATGGTTAAAAAAGTTAATACTTTCCAACACCACATGATTACGGTATGAATAAAAACATGAAAAATACAATAGTATAAAAGCAATAGTGAATATCAAATGTAAGGCTCACGAATGTTATTCATTTGCTCACGTAAGAATTACTTTGTGGTTGCCAATGAGACTGGATGTGCGCACCACAACACATTAGTTATTTTATGATTCTTTTATGCTTACCGGTACTTTACAATGCTTCATTATAAACTTTTGGATGATTATGGCTTGAACAAACGGTTTTGGCTCGATTATTACCACTTTTTATCGTGAAATTCTCATATTGAAATTTTGTGTCAGTTCTCCGCATTCAGGTTTCATTTAAAATATCGAATATTCTCGAAAAATGTTTTGACATGTTTCATTCTCTTAAAATATAATCAATAATCTTTATACTTATTAAGCGCGTGAGAATAATTTTATTGTTCTCGATTCCTCCTTTAGCTGGAATGGTTTAGCGGGCAGTTTTTTATTGTTTTTTCTGCGGTTACGTGTTACGATCACATTTACGATGCTGCATCGTGATTCAGTTTAAGCCTTTCTTGGGTCAAACTCCATTTTTGTAGATAGAATAGAACTAAAGTTATATTTGGCATCCACTTATTATCCTGGTTACATCGAACGTTACGAATTACTGTACTTCGACGCTAATACTATAATTTCACACAACTTCACACTACTACTTTGAGAAGCTTCGATTAATTTCTGCTTTCCTCTGTGAAGTGTAGATAATCGATCGAGCAACTCGTGTAGTCCTACATGACACTTGTTGTGCGTGGATGAAACAATGCCTCGTTATTTGAAACATTGGATTATGACGTTCGTTTTAGGTGCGCAAAAACGCTTCTACTACTGCTGCTGTCTTGTTTTTGGCCATTGATATACTGACACATGCGCATGAAGGTTTCATGCTGAACAGTGTTTTGCTGGACTAAACAGTCTGATACAGGAGCAACTCTCTCCCCACAATGCTTACAGATATAGGCAGTACTCGGTCGATCGTCTGAGGTACGTGATATACTATTAACAGCCAAGCGCAGTATGTGCTCATCCCAGGATTGCAGACGGCACTTTACTTAGTCACTATAAAATTAGCGGTCGAGAGCAATTTGTCCTCAACTCATGGAGTGAATTTCAACAGATATAAAGTGGAGTCGGCTCAATGATCGACTTCGAGATTTCAACTCTAGTCTTAAACTCATTATTCAACAGCAGATCAAAGGAAATGCCGAACAGCGAGGGCGCATAAACATACTTTTTGACGCATCGGAGAATATGAACTGCAACCGCTAAATTGGACAACGTCATTCATGCTAGATTGAAAGTAAATAATGAGTTTGAGAAATCCTGGAGGATGGTTTATAAGATCGGGCATTTAAAAAAGATCTTTCATGCTGGCATATTCGAATGCCCTCGTTAAATTAATAAACGCTAACTGTTTCAACTGTATCCGGTAAAACCGTGCTCTGTCTAGAATAGAGAGTAGAGAAAGAATATTGTTTGACTCATCTTTTAAATTGCAAAGTTTTGTAGGCAATTGGGTGACCAGATACTAAATTATCGAGATTCGATTGGAGTCTGTTTGGGCCAATGTTTCTTAATCCCATTATATATACGGTGAAAGTTTCCAGCATCTGAATCTTTTTGGATACCGAGGCTTATTCCAGTTTTATAATTACTTGTATGACGCTTTGCAATCTGTCGAATCTGGCTCGTTCGAGTTTTCTTCCAAACTTCAGTTGCCAGAGAAACTCGGGGTATGCAGCTTTTTAGCGATTTCCAATTTTCGGAAGCTCGTTCGGATGGACTTGTTTTGTTGAGCTCGGTTGTGAAGGGTTGTTGAATCGCACAGCAAGATTAGTTTCGCACATACAAGAGACCTCTATCCTGTGAAATATAGTCTGGTGAAGCGTCACTTTTTCACAAACAAGTGAATCATCATTGTCGCAGTTAGCGCTTCGATATGATCTTATGATGATTAGGTTTTTCGTGTTAGCGCGCTTAACGAGGATAAATTCAAACTCATGTCCATTGTTCACCCGGGACTTTATGCGGTGGCTTTGTTTCAAAGCAAGTGTTGATGATAAAAAGATTAAACTGTATGCATAATTCTAAAAGATATCGTCCATTTTAATTTGTTTTACCTACTCAAAACTTTCCGAGACAGTTTGGTCGATACACGAAATCTGAACTTTGACAGTGAAATTACTCAACGCCACTACACAGGTTTTCAGTGGCATGTTTTTAATTTTTTGATTTTGATAAAAGAGTCTTTTTGGGCATGCATCGCAAACAGTATTGGTACATAAACGTTGTCCCACGACATTGCATTATTACTGCGGCGCTTTCGATACATTTTCAAGTGATTCAATACGATTTTATTGACTACGCTATATGGGAAGCGATTGCTTACATTAAAACATGCTAATACAATTGTTAACGCACAAGAGATTTCATCGAAATATTCATTTTGGTTTTCCGAGTGCATCAAATTAAGGTGAAACATTGTATTTTTATTTAAATCGTTTTATTAACATGCTTGTGATTTCAGATGTCTTGTAATTTATCTGTTAGGTATTTACTACTTATACATTGATTTTATAGCTACTTATTTTTAATCTATTATTATTTATTAGAAATTTTAAATACAACCATCATGCATTAAGCTTCTGGTTGTCCCGATTGCATAACATGCGCCATTTATAAACAAGTTGAACATGTATGCCACTGTAGGATAACGTTGGTACGAATAACCTGTTCATTCACATGAGCCCACTCTCACGTAGACAGGGTTTGAACCCATGACCATGTACAAAAAAGCACTCTCGCATGCATTTACAGCAAACACACACCCAACGATCGGTTTCTTGATGCTGGCGTTCATCAGTTATACACAGTAAGATCGGGATCCACATGCGGTTTAATCAGTGGAGGAATGGTAACCAAGTCCGCTTGTATGCTTTTATTTGATAAGGTTTACACGACCTGAGGTGTAAACCTAACTAAGGCACATAATATTTAAAATATTGTTCGTGCCAACCCTATCCAACATTTTCTTACAAACGCAGTTTTTTACTAAGTTTAATTACAATCTTCGAGTACACCAGATATATTACCCACAATTGACATTTAAATCTATAACACATGAGAAGCTAATTATTTTGTTAAAGTTCAGTTTTTAAAAAACATTTTTCTGGTAAATTTTTTCACCCAGCAAACTCTCGAGCTTATTCCAGCAAACACAAACGAATTCTTTTCTTAAAAACATCACTTCCGGTTGTATACTTTTGATTCCATAAATACAAGCGGGATCATGTTCTAACGAAATTCAAGTAATGAGCATGCCGGATAAACTGAGAAGTAATCTTTTACATACGCTGATCTATATATCATGGCATATCGCAATTTGTGTAGATGCTTAAAATGTATGATTTGACGCTCGTAGTGGTGGTACCTCTCAAATTAAAATCATTTATCCCAAAATTTACATCGATTTCTATTACAAAATTAACAATGCGCTTGTGGATTAATCGAGGTATTGTATATTTAAATTAGAATATTGGAGCTATTTACCTTTTCCCCCAAAAAATGACCACTAAATAAAATAAAGTTTTCGAATGGCGCTATAGAAATATTTGAATTATCTGTTTTGAAATCGCCCGTATGTTTTTTGTTCATGCAGTCGGATGTGAATTCCATGCATCCAATCCCTGGGGACGTTTGTTCGACGATTGATGTAGACGGCCGCTTTGAACATGCGGCTGCACTATTTTAATGGAGGGAATGGCGCAAGGGAATTGCATGCGAAATTTTGATCTATTTTTCGGAAAAAGCAAGGGGAATACAAACGAATTTACTGATATTCCGACGGCAATTAATCCCCCTCTCGTACTGATATTGTGAGAGATATAAATAATTGCATTTTAGCATTTGTTCACTAGGCAAGTGCTAGATGGGATAAGATAATCGAAACCGGATAATGTAGCTTGCGTTCCTGCAGGAATAACTAATGGTCAATTGTTAAACAAGGATAATTGAAAAGTTAGGTTAATCACAAAATTATAGCAATTAAAATAATTGGACATGATGAGTAGCAAATCAATAACCTGTCTTGCATTTCCGTCACGTCTTTTAAACTGTGCCTACTGCATTTTCGTGAAGATCTGGTTAAACAAGATAATCTATTAGAAACTTTATACGTTAGATTTGATTGGGTTTGGATATGGGCTGGTTGAGAGACATCGTTTCAGTTAATTTGAAGTTTAATCTATCTCGAAGTTTTATGCATATGGAAATATCATGGCTTTCGTGATATAATTTTGAGCGAAGTAATTATAAAATATATTGATTATACAAGGGATGTTACGTATATATTAGTTGGATGATTGTTGGCCTTCTTCAGTTGATGTCGACCACGGATGTACATCGCAAGAGCATAATGGTTTCATCTCCCGCAGCTTTTAGAATGAATGAGCAATCTGATTCGAGAGTGACAATATCTCCCGCTGCGCTCACAGCGTTGGGCAGGACTCAGTCGATCTGCGTCATTGCCCGCTGGAGGCGTGATCTGCTTTCCGCAGCCAAATGCTGTATCTGATTTACATCAGCTTGTGCATGGCACTTACAAAATGTATCCAAACTGAACCATCTACAGTAAGTTCTTACCAATGCCGAGTGCTTTCATATTTAATTTGCACACCTATTGGTGCCACCACCACCTATTGGTGGTCTGCTTATTTGTCGATTTCCTGATTACAAATCACTGTAGAGTAGACGTGGCCAAACCACCGTAGTCAGCGCTCTCGTATTAGGTTAGACATGTTCTGTAGAACAGCTTCTGAAAGCACTTCAGCATTAGTCGCTTTGTTCATCCATGGTTTGTTCAAGATGAGACGGATGAATCAGAGACGGAAACCATTCAGCTTCCGTTCGTGTCTTGCGTAGATAGTCCGCGTTTCACTGCCGTATATTAAAGCATTTAGTTTTCAGGTGCTGTATGCTTACAGCCAACTTGTGGTTAACCCAGACACGAGAGCTTAATCGGGACAAAATGACAGCTTTGCTTATCCGTTTAACTAGAGGTTGAACGAAATGATGTATTGGTTGAACATGACAGTTTCCAACAGTTATGATGAGGGGCGATACAATCCTTTGCCCAAAGACTTAGGTCTTGTTCATGCTGATTGTTTGCCCAAATATGTGCATGCCGACAAAAAACAGTCCGTTAGCGACTGTAGGTATTCTTGGGAGTGAGGAATAAGGGCTGCATCGTCGGCAAACAGCAGGTCATGGATTAGCACATCCGTACGTTGGTTTGTGCTGTTAACCGGTTCACGTTATAAAAAATGCGATCACATCGTGTACGCAAGTAAATAACTTTGGTTTCTATAAGCGTGTATTATTAGCACGGCAGAGAAAATGCGTAACCGCGTATGAGATAGAACACACAATTGGTTGACGCTTCGGCGTTAAAATGGACTGATCTCTTCATGCCGGAGTAGCAGAAAATACCAAGTCTTCGGGGGCAGCTTATAGTATCAAGCATTTTGTAACAACCCTCCCTGCTAAAGTGGCCAAATGCCTTCGTATTATCAATACAAATAACGTATAGGGGCATAGTCTGTTCGATAAATGTTTCTTGAAGTTGTCACAGGGAGAAGATTAAGTTTACGGTTGATATTCCTCTGCTAAAGCCAACTTAAAATTCGAAGTAAACTCTATCAGCTAAAACTTGTAGCCGGATCTGTAAGACTTTGGCAAACAATTTGAAAGCAACATTCAAAAAGGGATATTCATCTGTAATTGTAACAGTCGCCTCTATCATAATTATTTTTAAATTATGTGATATATATATATATATATAATCCAAAGTTTCGTCCTGTGTGATTGGAAGGGTGGCATCATTACCCCATCTACAAAGGAGGAAACCGTTCCGAAGTATCCAACTGTCGACCAGTAACACTACTAGCGGTGATCTCTAAAGTTAGGAAGCTCCTCGTAGCAAACAGCGTTACAAAACATCTGGAAGACAATTGCTTGCTCGCAGTCGAACAAAACGGCTTTATAATAGACACTCTTGCCTTTCAGACCTTCTGCTCGCCTTCGATGACTTGACGAAAGCTGGAGACAAATGTCTCACCATACACGCTTGTTATCTTGATATGTCAAAAGCATTCAACCAAAGTCAGTCACCGTCTGTTACTACAAAAAATGGACCAATGTGGCATCAAGGGTTCATTACTAGCCTGGTTTAAGGATTATCTCCGTGACCATGTCATTCGTGTAAGGGTTGATGGTGCTTTGTCATGACCCATTGCAGTAACGAGTGGGGTGCCGCAGGGATCAATGCTTGACCAATTCTTTTCCTGATCTATGTAAACGACTCACCTGAACTTGATTGTTGCAAAATCTTGAAGTTTTCAGCTGACATCAAGCTATGGACACAAGTACGCACAACTCAGGATTACAGACAGTTTCAACTGGACCTCGATGTCTTACAGGACGTGTCCGTTATAAGTAAACTCCCTTTAAATGTCAGAAAATGCATGGTATTGACTGTTGGAAGACATTTTGAGTACTCGTACAACCTTAGTTCCCATATTCTTGAAAGCACTGACAAGGAGAAGGACTTGGATGTGTATGGTTTAGCAGCACTTTGAAACCGTCACATAACGCCACTGCTCTCTATGATAAAACGACAAGAGTATTGCTTCTGCTAAAACGCGTGTTCGAGAGTTTCACGAAGCAAACTGTTCATCGAATAATTAATACGTACTTGAGGCCAACCATGGAGTATGCGGTTCCGGCTTGGTCACCCTGGCTACAGAAGGACATCAGCCTTTGGCAGAGAATATATAATCGGACCACCAAGCTCGTACGTGGTTTAAATCACAAACAAAACGAAGATCGTATAACAATTCTCAATCTCTTCGACTCTCGCTATCACTGTCTATGAGGTGATTTGATTCTTACGTTCAATATATTGCACACCTCCAACCATCCCCAGAACCAGCCGGAGTCATGACTTGCGAGCGTCCATTCCATTTTTGAAAGAAAAAGAATATATACAAGCCTTGGCAATGTTGGACTTTTATTCCGATCTGACTGAATTGCTTCTTGTTCGCTAACTGATTTTATACGCAGTTTACTTGTTTCGCAAGGCTAGGTCTTACTCAAGCCATCCGTTTTTCACTTTTTCATTAGCCCAGTTACTATGAAGGTTGTCAATGCGTTATTGTTTCATACTCTATGCTTTATTCAATAATCATCAAAAGTATGCTTGTATGCTTGTAAAACATCCTTTTTCGAATCTATTTAAATTTTCTTACATGATTGTAAACTTTGTTCAATGTACAATTATAAAATAAACACAATGGCCAATTTAGTGTTTTGGACATAAATTTCTCACAACGTTGATCACATGTTAATTTGGTTCCTTTAGACAGCATCCTAATAAGCAAATTGGTAATCTAATTGTTGGAAGGAGTCAAATATAACGTGTTTCATTCTATCACATCGTTGGATTTTGATAGTAATTTGGCTCCTATGAGCAAATGTACTGAAAGAAAGCTGTACTTGAGTGTCTAATATTTCACAAGTTATGAAATAAGCATTTTAATTAACTATTGTTTATCGGAGGAAATTGAATGGTCGATATTTGTGTAGCATTTATTCTAATTAATGTCAAAATTAATTAAATTTATCCATCAAAAATTTAATTCCATAATAAATCCGAATATAAAGTGAACAAAGGTCACCTTTTGGTTGACGTATTATGAATCGCTTATTTCTAATTTGTTAATAATAAATGGCAGTTTTTGCGAAATTCGGAACGAAAAACAAATACACAGAATATTTCAATCAATAAAAGCTAGGCAATGTACATTTGTTTATGTCACTCCGCACTTTGTCACGACTTAATACTGTGATTATCATATGTTGTCCATTTTTCATTAGGTGAAAACATCGTGTAAAGGGATATCGAAAACAAAAACACGTTATCTTGCCGCTACATAATACTACGACTTCATAAAACTAATTTTTAATAACAAATGCTTCAGGGTCAAAGGTTAAACTTTACACAAAACTGCTTTAAGATTACTAAAACAAATTATTTCCAGTATAATGTCTACAGAATCGGATTGAGTTTTTAAAATCAATTTGCAAACTTTTTAATTTTATTTGATTCAATTTAGCTATTGTACTCAATACGTTCATCAGTGTGTTCAGCGGAGACGAACTGCCTTATATTGAACGGTTAATTTCTCGGAGACTTTCATGTCCCCATGGGCTAATTTTCAGGAAACGGAAAACGGATAAATGCTCAGCTCAACATAGATTCCACAAACTAATTTGACGAATATTGATCAAAATGGGAAATGAATGAAGTGGCATAAATTCTGATTAATAATCCACGCTACAATGAGTATAGTTTTGCATTGGTGTGTACGAAGAGATTGGTTGACAATATTAGTGTAACATTCAAGAAGTTATGGTTACAAACATCACATAGCGCCGCAATTAGATTTCATAGTAAGTATTAGTTCATAAAAAAGATAACAAGTAAACATACAATGCAACGGATAGATCAGTAAAATATTTGCCTTTAGTCAATACGCAGATGTCGTCAAATCGTTAAGCAACAAATAAGTGTACAAATTTCGAATGAATGTTTCAACGCTGAAAGGCTAACAATAATTCGGGGAGAGCATTCCAAAGGAAACTGAGAGGTACAGAATAAAAATATGGGCGACAGTTAATATGGGAATGGGGAATTTGTAGTGTCCATGGGTAATTGCATGTATGTTTTGACTGACAGTATTCGAAAAATGTCAAAAAGGATGGCGTGTGATATGTATATTTAAAATTTATCACATCACTCTGAAGGCTTCTTTGAAGGAGAGTGGAGAGTCTCAGAATTTAGAATCGTTCCTCGAACGCTAGTTTCCGAAACATACACAGGATTTCGATTGCACGATGGCATATTTTATCATACAATTGCATATCTTTTTAACCAGGGAGCCCAAGATTGCTCCATGGTTGGAATTGATTAGGTTTTCATGAGGGGCAACGTTCCAGGCGAGAAGGTTTTGCAAATCCGTCACAACACTAGAAACCCGAAAGAACGCTTGTAGAAGACCTCTTATTTACGCTACCGCATACCCAAACTCTTAGATCTCTTACCGACTCGGTCCATCTCAAAATTGACTGCCCAAAGTGATATTAGTACTGGAATGGCTTACCAATTTGCACTACACTGCATTTTTTGAAAATTGAATGGTAGCACTTTGCTTACCGACCATTCATAGAGAGAATCTAAATCATTTTGTAGCTGACACAATCCGCTGTCGATTTGATCCACATCCAAATATTTATAAAAGAATCTTCTTGCATGATAGCGTCTCTGGTAGGTCGTTGATGTTCTGGCCTGAGGACGAAAACATTGCGGTACGCCACTATAGGCATCACCAACCCTTGAATGCACCACATAGATTCGAACGATTGTCTTGCGCCCAGTGAGGTTCCTTCCATGACATACGAGTAGCCATCCGCCAATATCCAGATAACAAGCCTGGATGCTAGCTCCTTCGTCAACCGCTTAGTCCAGTGGTTTAACACAGCCAACAAGATTGTCAAGCATGAGCGACATTTACGAAAACCATGCTGTGTTACAGATATTATATTTTGTGATTCCAAGTGATGAATTATTTTTCCTTCACTATAAGTTCTAAAACTTTGGATATCACTAGATTTAAGGTGACAGGGCGGTAGTCTGCAGGATCTAAATTCTACCACCCTTGTAAATAGGTGAAACTACGCCAGATTTCCACTCTGGTGGCACCACTACTTTGGTTAGAAAATGTTTAAAAAATTCACTTTATGGTTCATACCGCTGCTGGTCACAGGATTTCAGTGCAGTCGGTGTGATTCCGTCCGCTCCAGGGGATTTCTTAGGGTTCATTCGAAACAAATGGCGTTCTATAATAGGTGAATTGATCTCTGTTTCAGTCAAATTTTGTGCTACGTTTGATGGCGGTAATTCTTCAGTCGATCCAATCGTTAACGGACTAATTACTTCCGCCTAATATTGAGTAAGAACATCAACTGTTTCCTTTTCTGAGGCTGTTAATCCATCCTCAGTAACTACAGGGAAGAACCCTGGTTTCTTGCTCGATTGCTTTGACAATCCGATATAGCAATTGAGGATATCATTCCGTTTTCAAAACACAGAAAGCGATGGTAAGTTTGCTTGTCTTCCTTGATGAGAGTTTTCATTGTGTTACGAATTCTGCAAAATTGTTGCCAGGAATCCTCTGTCTTGGTATTTTTGTGTTCAACCCAACAGAGTTTCGTTGCTGGATCCATTTTTCTGCTACTACGAAGCGTAAAACGATAGTCTTTTGCCCGTCGTTCATCAACAAATCACGAATTTTGTAATATTTTTGACTGGAGGCTTTCTGTAAGTTTGGCGCAATAGGTAGCGGTGTTGTGATATTCAAACACTCACCAATTTAAAAACCAAAGCGCTTCACGTAAACTCGCGTAGTCGATCCTCATGAATAATCTTTCGGACTCATATAATCAGTTCGCGCTTCATATATAATTGAAGCCTAGCACAAGATGATCACTGGAACCAAGGGTGGCAATGTAATCAACACCATCAACTGGAGCAGTAGAAAGTTTCAATATATTACGAGAGTCAGTATAAATAATAATCAGATCATGCACATGGATGTGTCATGATAACGCATTTTCAAGGCCATTACGAATGACTCATGCCAGAATGATTATAGACCATTGAAATTGAATTTAATTGATAAATGAAAAACTTCAATTAGAACAAGGTAGTATCACTATTTTAAATTTTCTACGTGTTGTTTTATTTCGAAGAAAAAGTAGAGCAAAATGGCTATATGAAATGGCAAACTGTAGCACAAATCAAATATTTTCCAATTTCCAAATGTGTCACGTTAAATCTTGGTAAATATGTGGAGTTTCAATATTTTCTGGGTACACACAGCTTCTCGTGGACCATGAAACAAAAGGACTTGTGAGTGTTAATAAGCAACACCCTAGGGACGTCGAGCCACTGCAACTCCGTCTATCGCAAAACATCACAGAAATTGTCACACCTAAAGAGAATTTTCGGTAGGTTCTCAAAACAGACATTTCCCTGCATTATAAATACGTACATCAGACCCGCGATGTTATATGCAGTTCAAGCATGGTCGCCATGGCTTAAAATAGATGTTGCGACTTTTCAAAGAATATACCATTGAGCTACCAAACTTGTCGCCGGACTCAGTCGGAAAAGATACAATGATCGAATCAAATCCCTGAATTTATTCGATTATCAACGTCGTCAACTCCTGGGAGATTTGATTTTGGTTTACAACTTTTTAGAATGCCGCAAATCACCCTCTACAATGCTTATTTAATCTACGGGGCTCGCATAAGTCAAGAGCTCCCACATTTATTCTAACTGTCTCTCACTCTTGGCTCAACTGTGGACGACATTTTTTGCCATGCGAGTTTGTTTCACTTTGAACAATCTACCCGATTGTGTTGCAAACTCACTAAATCAGCCGATTTTTAAGAGAAGTCGTGATGCCTTTATGAGCCTTAGCCCGTGCATCGAAAAAAACTATACACCTTGACCTCATGTATCTACATTTGTCATCCCACAAATCGAAAACAATTTCTGCCCTTTGGATTTTTACGTGATTCTTGAACTGCTCAGTAAGCAATCAAATCCCGTTTTTGCTTGTTATAGTATTCGTAGTTTGCACATTATTCTGTGGTATTTTGTAAAGCTAAGTGCTTTTTAGACCATTGAAATTGAATTGAATTGAATTGAATTTGTGAAACGTTGAAGAAAAAGTGATGCAGAAAAATAGGCGAATCGATTAATTCTCTATATAGCCAATGATTACAAGCATTGGTCAATGGTCATCCACACTTGTGTTAACTTTTAAACCCCAAAAGTGCCAAGAAATGTTATTTTCCAACATAACTGGACAGAGATGTTTAGCACTGCATCAAAACATTCCTTGTATTTGATTCTAAGGCTCAACTTTTAAAAATGTAGCGGTTTCAAGTATCTCGGCGTGACAATATCCAACAGTCTTATCGGGACCAATCAAGTGACCACTTAATTCCTGAAAGTTCGCCAGCTGTCATTCTATGCTTTTGGCCTCCGTTCTCTTTACGCCTAATGCAATTGGAATTCTTGTCTTTTGTTGCATTTTTGTCCAGCTCATACAGATACCTTTTCCCGGTCTACTAGATAATTGTTTTCTGATAATCAGAAGAAATATTAAGGTTATCCTGGGATTAAATTCGAGACACGATCTTCAATCGTGACTTCCGGCTGTTCAAAAACTGATCGAAGTCATTTCTTCTTCATCCACTGCATAAGAACCGTTTTGCCTGCAGATCTTTCTCCCTCACCCAAAGTCATTATTTTATTTCTTATTGTAAAACAAAAATATAGAGAAAATCCATTGTTATTTACCTGGTTCGTTACATGATTAACAAAGCTATAGCTGTAATGGATTCGAAGGCGCTCATTTGGTGTTTGTCTAATTTCATTATCACGTCCGTCTAGGTCAGAGCAACCTGACCGTTTATCAACTGATTTGCAATGTATGACTGTGCGGTACTTTGCCTGGATTAGACGTGTGAGATTTCATACAATTCATAGATAGATTGTTTCCTCATTTTTGATAACATTGATGTACACGGATAAAGCCATTATTCTCTTCACATAAATATTGAGCAACTCCAATAATTTTGGGGAACACATAGCAAGATTCAAGTCTTTGTAAACATAAAATCATCATGCAACAAAATCATTGTGGTTCAAAACATTTACTCGATTCTCTTCTCTTCTCTACCTAGCTAATACCACGATGAATAATTTGATGATTTGCGTCTGAATGATGTTTCGTTTTTATGGTATAAAAATGTCTGTGTGAAAGTCACAATTGCTTCAGAAATTCAATCCGCAAACATCCACAAGTTCCTCTCCCGTCGATTACACTTATTGGGCTGGATATAAAATTCAAGTATTTTCCTAATTTCCATTTCATTTTCTTACGCTTTTTGATTCTTGTCAATGTCACATTGTTACATCAAATACACTTTTCTGTGGATTTTGTCCACATCACCAATTTGTAGCAATAATCGATGGCCAATTTCACTTGGTAATTTTACCCTTCACCTTGAATGAAATTTAAGTATTTCTCAATATTATGGTGGTGATTAGGATAAGAAACCGAATTTTTTGTATTTTGCCCAAAAGCAACATACTATGGTAGTACGGTTTAATTCGATATAGATAATATAAGGCATCTGCCTCCACCAAATAGTTTTGCAGATTTGATCACATGCACCGATTCTTAACTTGGCAGCGCCATTTGCTACAATCGTTTGTGAAACAGCTGAATCTAACGATAGGAGTTTTTTCGGGAAATTTAAAAAAGTGTTTAACGTCTTAGTAATCTAAAGTAAGGTGTTGCTCACATTCCCATCCATTGACTAAGAATCACTTTGTGATTCCGTGTCTGAACATCGTGGTTCGTTGTACAAACCCTATATAACAGTTGGCATACAAGTATAACTTTGTTTGTCTTAGTAATCTGTTGTTACAGTGGAGAATGACAAAATTCCAGGTTTGTTTGTCATTTCACATGGTTGCTCTCTTAAAACGATAATAAATAATATAGCATTCTAAAAATTGTTCTCCATTTTGTCCAAAGTAATCACACGAAATATATAATGTTCCGTAAATTTAGTGCTGGTTTTAAGCAGTTTTAGAGGAACTTTGCTGGGGAGCAGCGAACGTGCCATGCTTCGCGTGCCCCACATTGATCGTTAATCGTGAATCGATTATTGACAGTGAACGAACTATCGATTAATCATCAATCAAGATCGATAGTAAGCGTATATTGTGATTATCATTCACTGTACAACTTTGTGTTATTCATTCATTCGGCCAATACACAAGTTCAAGCTCGGTTGTGTTTTCTGACTGCCGGCTGGGTCTGTGCAACACTCCACAGTTATAACAAACTTGAGTGCAGAATTCAAATTTTCAAGCAATGGGCGTATTTTTTAACACTCTTATGTCTACTTGAAGAAATTTCAACTCAAAGATCAACTAATCCATTTTCTTTAAGAAAGACATTGTACCAGTCTTTCCGACATAAACATTCAAACTAAATGACATTCAGTCTAAGCATAAAACTTGTTGTAATCCACTGTACAAAATGTCGTGCACTGTGATGTTTGTTGAGAGAAACTATCTGCTTGAATAAGAACAAGAAGAAGAACATGACTAGTTGTTCGAAAACGCTCATTTGGAGGCATCTCCATCACACGTTCAGCAAACGGTTTCGTGCTGCACTCATCATGTAGGAACTGTAGGATCAGGATCCGCATGTGCTTGAAACAGAGGAAGAATGGTAAACAAGTTGCGCTTGTATGACACTGTTGTGTAAGGTTGGTACGACCAACCTGTTCAATTACGTGTCCAAACACATGTTTAATGGGGTTAAACCCATACCCATGAAACAGAATATTCATTTGCATGCGTTTCCATCACACACACCCCACGACCGGTTTCGTACTATTTGCACTCATCAGGTAGGGACTGTAGGATCAGGATCCGCATGCGCTTGAAAGAGAGGAAGAATGGTAAACAAGTTGCGCTTGTATGTCACTGTTGGTTAAGGTTGGTACAACCAACCTGTTCAATCACATGAGCCCACACTCATGTAGACTGGGTTTGAACCCATGACCGTGAACAAAAAAGCTCATTTTCATTCATTTCCATCACACACCCAAGACCCGGTCTCGTTCCGTTGGTACAGTAAAATCAAAATCATGCCTTGACTATTTGACTAGTTGTTGATTACCTCCTTCGCTCGGGTGGACCAAGAATGTACATCGCAGCTTACAACAGTCTCAGTTTTTCTAGAATATTACATGGTTAAAAGTTCGAATTCGCAAGCGAAACAATTTTGCTGGAACGTTTGAAACGACAAACTGTATTTGTTCACTCTTTTGTATATCGCAGAAATTGTTGATACCAAAATTGTTTATACATAAATGTGCTTTAGAATGATACGCACATGAGCATGTGTCACATAATAATAATCATCTATTATTATCTATCCACCGTGCACTCAGTGAATTTCAGTTGGAAAAATTAATGGAAATCATTCACTATTAATTGAGCGTAAATAAATGCTCTTGAAATCATCGTTTGAAACGGAAGTTCGTAGTAGGACAAGAATGGTCTAGTTTAATGGTTCCCAGACATTTTAATACCCCGCACCCCCAAAATATTCTATTATGCTTGCACATCCATTTTATTACATTTCATGTAATGCTTTTCGATATTTCCAATGCACATGGCTTTATCACCTCCTATCGAATTGCATGGGGTTTCTTGGATTTGGCTACTTTGTGCACCACGTGATATGATGCCATTAATCGTGGTTTGCCGGCAGAGAAAAAAACCCAATTTTTTGAAGGATTCATTGTGAATTAAAGCAGATTCTTTTGGCTTTCAACGATTCAACATGCCGGTTGTTCAGGGGTTTTTACAACCTCGGATGCTTCAAATTCGCGTTCGATAATACAACATTACAAGTTAGGCATTTGGGTTTTCGCAATCTTTAGTTTAGTAAATAATCATCATTCCGTTTCTTTTTCTTTCACAAGATTAATGTTTAATTGCAAATTTTAAAATTGTTATAGAGAAGGTTATTTATAATAAGGTTATAAATATAATATAAATATATTAGTATAAACACGGTTTATTATAGAGAAATGATCAATGCATGATCACAGAATTCACCGAATAC
>JACCGJ010017072.1:0-33830 GCA_013407085.1 Atriophallophorus winterbourni | reverse complement strand
AACCTGACCGTTTATCAACTGATTTGCAATGTATGACTGTGCGGTACTTTGCCTGGATCAGACGTGTGAGATTTCATACAATTCATAGATAGAATGTTTCCTCATTTTTGATAACATTGATGTACACGGATAAAGCCATTATTATCTTCACATAAATATTGAGCAACTTCAATAATTTTGAGGAACACATAGCAAGATTCATGTCTTTGTAAACATAAAATCATCATGCAACAAAATCATTGTGGTTCAAAACATTTACTCGATTCTCTTCAGAACCTAGTTAATACCACGATGAATGTCTTGATAATTTGTGTCTGAATGATGTTTCGCTTTTATAGCATAAACATGTCTGTGTGAAAGGCACAATTTCTACAGAAATTCAACCCACAAACATCCACAAGTTCCTCTCCCATCGATGACACTTATTGGGCTGGATATAAAATTCAAGTATTTTCCTAATTTCCATTTCATTTTCTAACGCTTTTTGATTCTTGTCGATGTCACATTGTCACATCAAATACACTTTTTTGTGGATTTTGTCCACATCACCAATTTGTAGCAATAATCGATGGCCAATTTTACTTGGTAATTTTACCCTTCACCTTGAATGACATTTAAGTATTTCTCAATAATCTTGTGGTGATTAGGATAAGAAACCGAATTTTTTTATTTTGCCGAAAAGCACCATACTATGGTTGTATGGTTTAATTCGATATAGATAATATAAGGCAGAGACACTATCTGCTTGAATAAGAACAAGAAGAAGAACATGACTAGTTGTTCGAAAACGCTCATTTGGAGGAATTTCCATCACACGTTCAACAACCGGTTTCGTGCTGCACTCATCATGTAGGAACTGTAGGATCAGGATCCGCATGCGCTTGAAACAGAGGAAGAATGGTAAACAAGTTGCACTTGTATGACACTGTTGGGTAGGGTTGGTACGACCAACATGTTCAATTACATGTGTCCGAACACATGTTTAATGGGGTTAAACCCATACCCATGAAACAGAATATTCATTTGCATGCGTTTCCATCACACATTCCACGACCGGTTTCGTACTGTTTGCACTCATCAGGTAGGGACTTTAGGATCAGGATCCGCATGCGCTTGAAAGAGAGGAAGAATGGTAAAAAAGTTGCGCTTGTATGTCACTGTTGGTTAAGGTTGGTACAACCAACCTGTTCAATCACATGAGCCCACACTCATGTAGACTGGGTTTGAACCCATGACCGTGAACAAAAAGCTCATTTTTATTCATTTCCATCACACACCCAAGACCCGGTCTCGTTCCGTTGGTACAGTAAAATCAAAATCATGCCTTGACTATTTGACGAGTTGTTGACTACCTCCTTCGCTCGGGTGGACCAAGAATGTACATCGCAGCTTACAAACAGTCTCAGTTTTTCTAGAATATTACATGGTTAAAAGTTCGAATTCGCAAGCGAAACAATTTTGCTGGAGCGTTTGAAACGACAAACTGTATTTGTTCACTGTTTTGTATATCGCAGAAATTGTTGATACCAAAATTGTTTATACATAAATGTGCTTTAGAATGATACGCACATGAGCATGTGTCACATAATAATAATCATCTATTATTATCTATCCACCGTGCACTCAGTAAATTTCAGTTGGAAAAATTAATGGAAATCATTCACTATTAATTGAGCGTAAATAAATGCTCTTGAAATCATCGTTTGAAACGGATGTTCGTAGTAGGACAAGAATGGTCTAGTTTAATGGTTCCCAGACATTTTAATACCCCGCACTCCCAAAATATTCTCTTATGCTACCACATCCATTTTATTACATTTCATGTAATGCTTTTCGATATTTCCAATGCACATGGCCTTATCACCTCCTATCCAATTGTATGGGTTTTCTTGGATTTGGCTACTTTGTACACCACGTGATATGATGCCATTAATAGTGGTTCATTGTGATTTAAAGCAGATTATTATGGCTTTCAACGATTCAACATGCCGGTTGTTCAGGGGTTCTTACAACCTCGGATGCTTCAAATTCGCGTTCGATAATACAACATTACAATTTAGGCATTTGGGTTTTCGCAATCTTTAGTTATTCCACTGCAAGTAGAAAACCAAACTGTAAATAATCATCATTCCGTTTCTTTTTCTTTTACAAGATTATTGTTTAATTGCTAATTTTAAAATTGTTATAGAGAAGGTTATTTATAATAAAGGTATAAATATAAGTTAAATATATTAGTATTATTATAGAGAAATGATCAATGCATGATCACAGAATTCACCGAATACTTTACAATCAATCAACAGAGAATGACGACAATCAATACAATAGAAAAATCTGAAAAAGCATTCGGCACCACATGGAATGCCGTCTCGCACCCCTGGTTGGGAAACGTTGGTCTATTTGAACTGGTTTGACTATGCATTTTATTGTTCAATGTTTATTCAAAGGAGAGCTCTGCGCTGTTCACTTGTAATAGTTGTTGTGTGAATGTCCAAGGAGAACGAAGTACACAAAGAATTAAATAAAAACTGGAATAGGTTTTAATCGCTCGAACTTGCGCTTCCAAAATTATTTGGCATAGCAAACAATCGTACATCGGTTGTGGTCGGATAACAACTCGCGTTTCAAAAATCATGGGTCATCAATTTGTTTCTTCTTTTTAATTAAGCGGTATTCCTATTCTATTGTCGAATCGATAATCATTTACACCTGTGGTGTTAGGACATCACGTTTTATTCGAAGTTGACGATGCTGATCACATAGGTTGCTTGCAGTGTCATACTTTTCACACTAGTTAAGCATGCTCGCTTCAATTGGTTTCCGAGCGGGCCACAAGTTTCGTACCATTGCTATTTTGTAAATGAATTTTCTCGTCGAGAGGGAAAGCAAATTCCGATGAAAAAAGTTTGGTGCTTTAGTTGCGGTAAAGCGAACCCTGGCCAGTAGATTACTACTCCGTTTGTGTTTATTCGGATTATCTGACGTTATGCCTTTCGAAATATTCGAGATCCCTGACCATAATAAATAGTTTAAAATACGTCTCATTAAATGCATCTCATTCCCTCCAAGTCAGCGCACTATGACACATCCATTATAGTCGATATCTGCTAAAATCTACTAGGGAATTTCCAGCGCATTGATGTATTTTCAAATGTAACACGTCTGAAGTTGTTCAGTTTATTTTGATTTAACTCGACAATGTCTGTCGTCGATGTTTATTTTATCAACCAAACATTACGATTGGAAATACGAGACGAGTATAACCACGATAAAGAGAACGATAATTTGACTGGTTATTTTGCCATCCAAAATCTTATTGATTTTGTAAGTTCGATCAAATCATAAAAATCGATAAGCAGTTTTTAATTTTACAGATAAAAATGCTATTTGAAACCAGATTCTTGCAACCTGTTTTCACAAGTACTAACCGGTTTATCTTGATGGATAATAATATAAAGCTGTTAGTAATTACAACTTGATCACAACACTAAATAATGATGACACAAACTCAAACGTTGACTAAACATTGTTGCAACTCCTGACTAGCCGGTTAATAGTATAGACGTACTTGAAAAGAGAGCGGAGATAAAAAGGTTTTCGTAGATATAATCTCTTATAAATTGCGTCTGATGATAACAGCAAATTTAATCGAAACATACAGGTGCTTGCCAACTTATCATCTAAAATGTTTTTCAAAGTTTACATATTAAAATGCCATAACACGTGAAAAAAATTAAACGCATGCATATATGGATTTTTATTGATGATTATTGATTTAACCCAATCTACATGTGTATGGGCGCGTGAATAAACAGGTTGTTCGTGCCAACCTTATCCAACCGTGGGTTACAAGCGCAACTTGTTTTCCACACTGAATTGTTTAAAATTTTATAATCTCGAATTAATTACCTGATTAAAAACAATTTAAAACGAATTGCAATTATTTTTATTGCCCGAAGAAAAACGAAATATATGGATCGATTGCTAACTATGAAAAATTATCACGTTCATCAACTTACATGGAACACTCAAAAGTGCATCGTTGGTATGTTGCATGAAAATTGATCCTAATTACGTAATTGTAACATCGGACAGCTTTTCGATCATTCATTATTATTCATACATTTATCCGCCAAAGAGTTTTCCAGATTCTTTGATTCTTTATGGTGATTATCATTTAGATCTGACAAGCATTCTATTATTTTGTTTTTTATTGTTATTCGATGCTCTTATTCGCAAACAATCGTGTCAACGTTTCGAGATCCAAAAATATGACGGTTTTCAGCATTAACAACATGATCAACATTATTGAAATGTTTCTGGAAACGAAACAAGGATTTTACCTCCTGAAGTATATCGCCTGCTTGTCATATAGAGCTTTCATATTAATATTTTAAAACATCTTCTTACTTATATATATATTATATATATATATATATATATATATATATATATATATGTGTGTGTGTGTGTGTGTGTGTGTGTGTGTGTGCGTTTGGCCTCCATCGGTCGATGTCGACCATTGATGTACATCACAATCGCATGAATGTTCATGTTTTGCAGCTTTTAAAATGATCAAACTGTCCGATTCGGGAGGAACAATCTCTCTCGCAGCGCTGGCAACGAAAGCCAGATCTCGGTTTTATTGCATCAGTTGCACGCTGGCGTGATCTGCGTTCAGCAGCCAAGAGCTGTATCTGCTCCTCCCCAGCTTGCAGACGACGCTTTACACAATGCCTCCAATGTGAGCAGTCAAGAGCAAGTTCTTCCCAACTCACATGGTCAATGCCAAGAGCTTTCATATCTCTTATGCAAACGTCTTTGTAACGCAAGTGCAGTATGCCCAATGGTCGAGTTCCAAATTGCAACTCACCATAGAGTAGATTTTTCGGAATACGACAATTTACCATTATGTAGACGTGACCAAGCCAGCGCAGACGGCGCTGTCGTAGTAGGGTGAACATGCTCTGTATACCAGCTTTTGAAAGCACTTCAGCATTAGTCACTTTGTCGAACCACGATATGTTCAAGATACGACGGGTGCTTCGTAGATGGAAAGCATTCAGCTTCCGTTCGTGTCTTGCATGGGTGGTCCAGGTTTCATTGCCGTACAGTGAAGCATTCACTATGCACGCGCTGGATACCATCATTTTTGTCTTTACAGTCAACTTGCGGTTACCCCAAACCGGAGAGTTCAATCGATACAAAATGACAGCTGCTCTGCCAATCCGCTTATCAATCGCTGTGTCCAGCGAGAGGTTATCCGCAATGGTTGAACCAAGGTATGTGAACTGATGTACTGATTCAAGCTGACAGTTTCCAACAGCGATGATTGGAGGCCATACAGTTCCTTGACCAAGGACTTTGGTTTTGCTCATGTTGATTGTTGGCCCACAGTCTTTGCATGCTGACGAAAAACAGTCCATATATATTGTAGTAGTAATAGCGGCTGTAAAAACTAATGATAAATTTGTCTTTCAACTGTGCTCAGAAGGCTGTTAGTAATCGTTTTACAGATATGGATATAGAAGTTTAATGATACACTGCACTCAGAACCTGAAAAAGACTTATTCAATGTAAAGTGAACCGTGAAAATGTTCATCCTCCTGATGCAGCTGCATGAGAAGTGTTGCTAACTGCAAATATTTCTAACATCTTTCAGTAATAAATAAATGATTGTATCCGTTAGAAGGTTTACATATTGTTTCAATACGTTGGTTGTTATCCAACTCCGATTAAACTCGTTTTTTATTGATACCCTTGAATGAAGAGTTCAAAATTCTCCAACGTTTCGCTTTCAAATTCCACGAATCGTCTGTTTGGAATGCGAGCCTGCCCGAATATTCAACAGGCACCTTTTGGATTTGCTGCTAAATCATGAACTTTGAACAATTACTAAATATTACATGCATCGGTATGCATGCACTTCCAAATCGTACATCTCCCGCCCGGTTTCGTGCTGATTGCACTTATCACGGTAGGTTAACAGAACCAAAGGTTTTATAAATGGCAGGCAAAATTTAGAAGTTAAAGACAATGTTCGATAGACAAAGTTTTACTGGAATGCCACTGTTGAATAGGGTTCGTACAACGAACCACGATGTTCAAACGCAGAATCACATAGTGATTCGTAGTCAAGCACTCAAGGCGCTTATGGATGACCAAAGTGATTTGTTTCTCACATCCCCCGATAGTATTAACAAAAACAACCTGTTCAATCAGAATGCATATATGGATGCAATAATCCACAGGGGATAACGATATATACGCATTTGTGACCTTTTCCAATACAGACAATTCAAGTTCGGATTACCTCAGTTTGCAATGTGTAAAGTGGGGGCCATATTTATCTGGGCACAAGAAGTGCTTCATATTGGAAATCTTTCGTGACGACGGACCATGTTTCTTGATGGACCAATCCATGAATGGCTGACTGTGGTCTATGGAGCCATATTCACTCACTCTTAATAACAAGAATTTTCAATAATGAACTACTTGTCGTCAGCATGGAACTAATTAGGATAAATCTCAGATTCATCGCCGTTGGAAACCTTTGGATTGGACAGATACACATATCTCAGCCCAAATATTGAAATTACCCTCTTGCCAGACACTAAGCATCAAAAGTAGATTTGCGTGCAACTCTCCCGTTGTCTAGTTTGACCTAGCATACCTGAAACAACAGCAAGAAGACCGTTATGATAAAACTGACGTTCTAATTTATGATGAAAACTTGAACCGCCTGCGCAATACATTAGGGGAAGTTCAACGGTTGTTTACTGCGTAGCATCCGTCGCAAAATAAACATATCACGTCTTAAAGGATGTTTAATCTACAGCGAATGCTTGTTAACACTGGTTTTCACCATTTATACAGTAGAAGATGGCTGTATGACCAAACATTCATTTTACTTGAGGTATGTTTGCGTATTCGACCTTTGACTAGTCGTAGTTCTGGTACAGATTTAAAGGATATTTGAAGATCAGGATATTGCACCACCTGAAAATGTATCACTCGCCATTTATCACCTACTTTGAGAGTTTATTATGGAGCGTCATAGTTAAATTTGGGTGGAGCGATTGATGCTTTCGACCGCGACATCAACAATCAGACGCCGCTGATCGGTATGAATGAACTCGAAAGGATTATAACACCTTCGTCTGACTGCATAGTCATTAGAACATTATGACGTATGAAATCATCGAGCGTATTTGCTTTACATCCATGATCGACAACTAAAGACACCAGCAACTACCATGAAGTTTAATATGAAGTATCTCGCGGACGTCAACCATTTCCTGCTAGACGAAGGAGAAACAAATGTCATTGAAAACCACGAGTTCAAGAGTTGGTGGCACACATCCCATGAAACAAAAATATTAAATATTATCTTCGAGCGTCAAAATGTGTCGATGGTTTTGAAACTCTGCAGTACGTTGAGCTATTTAGAAGATTAATTTGAGGACTCCCACACTAAAGAATGCGTGTGACTTTATAATCACATACAAAATAATTTTGTCTTTCTCTCACCTTTTGTATATTTATTATGACGTCGAGCAGTCAGTAAAAACTCAGGTTAAAGTTTCCGGCTGGATATCCAACACTTTGCAACAGAAAAGCGGCAGGTATTTTCATTTAGTGTTGGCGTGTTATATTTGGAATACGTTCACTATGCATTTGATGGACTTCAAAAGTTACGCATAATTTAAAGATAAAATCAGCATAATTTAAATTAAAAATTCTTTCAGGTAAAGTTACGTAGTTTTCAATCGAATTTAAAAATTTATTGAAAATGACTTTAATTTGAAAACAATGATATACAAGCGCAAATTTTTACCATTCTTCCACTGATCCAAGCGCATGCGGATCCTGATCCTAGTGTTCTTACCTGATGAGTGCATAAAGCACGAAACCGGTCGTGGTGTGAGTGTGTTGGAAATGCATGCAAATGAGCCTTTTGGTTCATGGTTATAAGTTTAGCCCGATTATACATGCGTTTGGACACATGTGATTGAACAGGTTGGTCGTACATGCCTAATCCAATAGTGGCATACAAGTACTACTTTTTTTTACCAATCCTCCACTGTTTCAAGCGCATGCGGATCCTTATCTTACTTTCCCTGCCTGATGGGTGCAGACCGCACGAAACTGGTCGTGGGGTGTGTGTGTGTGTGATGGAAATGCATGCAAATGAGCAGACACATTTTGTTCACAAAATGAACGGGTATTTTTTTGTACAAGGACAGTTTACAAGTTGCTTATCTGCTTGAGAATCTGACATATGTCCATACACTAATGGAGTTCGTTCTGCACGTTGAAGCTGCTCATCCGAAAAAGTCGATACTGACTGTAGATTCGTCCAGAAATAATCCTGCTATTGAATAATGATTCGTAAGTTAGAGTAGCTCTTGCTGAAGTTTCTCAGTATACTGAATATTTGAAATTTGCGCCGTGTTCAATATTACTCAACATAAAAATTCTTGTGATCCTTCGTTGAGAGTAAAATTATTACAGTTAAATTTTCATTAGGAACTTTTATTTAAATATTTCGAAAATAAAAATAAAATATAGTGAAATTTTTTATATCATATCCATTGTTACATTAAGGCAGACACAACCTAACTTTAGATGACATAAGTTCAAGATGTAGATGAACTTTGAATCCACTGGAATGTGATAGATGTGAGCAACACTGCATATTAATCGTTTATAAGCGTTCGAGCGCTTGACCAAGAATCACTTGGTGATTCTGTATTATAAATCCCTAGTTTGTTGTATGATCCCTAGTTAACTTTAATGTCCGAATTTGTTCACCACTTTACTATTTCTAGTCGTCTCACTGAATCTAGTTTTACAAATCTCCACTAAATGAAGGAAAATAGCCAGAAACCAATTGTGGTGTGGGAGTGCGGGGATGTGAGCAACACAATACTTTGTTTGCTTTGTAGAGACTTCACAACCTGTTATACACGGCTGGTTACTCTAAACGTCATTTGTTTCCTTTCATATTGAATGGTAAATAACATATTGATTTACCTAAGATTAGCAAACATTAGCATTAGCATTAGAATGTTGAATTTTTTTAGAAAACTGATCAAGCCATCTTTACTAGAGTATTATTAACTTTACAAAAGTGGAATATAAATATCACACTATTATTGCACCACACGCCTTCTTCCCTTTTCATGCCAATTCACCTGTGTTAAAATTCGTGGCGTGAACTATGAAATATATTGAAACAAGAGCTGACTACGACATAGTTCTGAGCTCCTCAAGAATATCGAAATTTGTAGCATCAATCACAAGTCTGATTAATGCCCAAACAAAACGTTTTGCATTAAAATGTACGCATTAATTTCTTGAAAACATTCCACGAGTAAACGGCTTTACATTTTGTGTTTTATTAAATTAAATGTCGGCGAGGTGAGCAAAACAATAGATGATATTTACTCGCTCTGTTAGAATGTGTTTGTTTTGCTGTTTTGATCACATCTTGGTGCTAGCACGTTACATTCGCTTTCTGGTTGTTTGAAATTATCAGGGGGGTGCAAATTAGATTTATTGAGCCTTAAAACAGTGGAATTTCGGTAAAAAAGTTAGAATTTGACATGATTGAAGCTATTGTCGAATAGGGGTCGTACAGCCAACTACGATCACGCATTTTTCCTGGCCACGCACTAGAAACACTTATGATATACACTTGTCATGTGTTGCATAGTTTAAGCATTCACACTACTCACGCGGTTTCTGTTGCTCGCAGTCATTGAGAGATGACACAGAGTTTAGTTTCAGTGAACCATGATAATGTTCGACATTGAACCCGTTGCTGTATAGTATACGCAAGATTGACCAACATGTTTAAACACAGAAACACAGAGTGATTTAAGACTTATGTCTTCGTTCACGACAAACAATTTCTTTAACAGAATAAAAAATCTTTAGTATGTAGACAATCCGCTAGAAAAAATTTCGTTCGTAGAAGCCAAGTTAAACCTAACGTTAACAATTACATTATCATGAAAATGTTTTAATCATTCATCCACCCAGACGAATGTACGAGATGAGAGTGTCGTGGTTATAAAAATAGTATGACGCGTAAATATTAGTGCATTCAACATGTTACGAGCAAACAAATCGAACATTAAACAAATCACCGTGAATTCTGTAGATATACGAATTTTTTGAATATAAAATTCAGAAGAGCAGTTTTGAACAGGTGGAGCCAGACCATGAATCGTTAATTAATTACAATTTCGCCATTAATGTGAATTGATTATGAACTAATGATGTGTTTAATTCGACGTGATAAAAACGATTTGATTTAATAATGGCAGGTGTGCAGCTGTTCGAAATAAATAAATTCGAATAATTGTATCGCGTTCAGTTGGAATAATTTCTTAATTAACATCACTTTCTGGCGATCAAAGGTGGTACGAGCTGCAGGATCAAATTGCATTGTAGTTAACCTCCTTCGGTCGATGTCAGTCATGGGTGTACAACACAACCGCATGAATTTTAATGTTCTACAGCTTTTTAAATGACTAAACAATCCGATTTGGGAGAACAGCGATTAAAACGATAGGCAGAACTCGGTCGTTGGGCGCCAGTTGCACGCGGCGTGATCTGCGTTCAGCAGCCAAGAGCTGTATCTGCTCCTCCCCAGCTTTCAGACGACGCTTCACACAATGCCTCCAATGTGAGCGGTCAAGAGCAAGTTCCTCCCAACTGACGGGGTCAATGCCAAAAGCTTTCATATCTCTTTTGCAAACGTCTTTGTAACACAAGAGCGGTCTGCCCAATGATCGACTTCCTAATTGCAACTCACCATAGAGTAGATCTTTCGGAATACGACCATTTTCCATTCTATAGACATGACCAAGCCACCGCAGACGGTGCTATCGCAGTAGGGTGAACATGCTCTGTAGACCAGCTTTTGAAAGCACTTAGGCATTAGTCACTTTGTCCAACCACGATATGTTCAAGATACGACGGATGCTTCGTAGATGGAGAGCATTCAGCTTCCGTTCATGTCTTGCGTGGGTGGTCTTGGTTTCATTGCCGTATAGTAAAGCATTTAGTACGCACGCGCTGTATACCATCATCTCTGTCTTTATAGTCAGCATGCGGTTACCCAAAACACGAGAGTTAAATCGAGACAAAATGACAGCTGCTCTGCCAATCCGCTAATCAATCTCCGTGTTTAGCTAGAGGTTATCCGCAATGGTTGAATCAAGATATGTGAATTGATGTACTTGTTTAGGCTGACAGTTTCCAACATTGATGATTAGAGGTGATACAATCCCTTGACCAAGGACTCTGGTCTTGCTCATGCTAATTGTTAGCCCAAAGTCTTTGCATGCCGACAAAATACAGTTTATTAGCCACTGGATGTGTTCTTGGAAGTGAGCAATAATGGCTGCATTGTCGGCAAACAGCCGGTCACGGATTGGCACAGCGCGTGACTTGGTTTTTGCTCTAAACCGGTTCAGACTGAAAAGCTTGCCATCACATCGCGTGTGTAGGTAAATGCTTTCTGTTCTCGCACGGAAAGCATGCTTCAAAACAGAGCGTAGAAAATGCCAAACAGCATGGGAGCAAGAACACACCCTTTTTTGACGACTCGGCGAATTTCAAACGCTTCTGAACTGAAATCGTTTAAATGGACTGATCCCTTCATGTGTGAGTGGAACGAAATAACGAGTTAGAGCAGTCTTGGAGGAATCCCTATTAGATCAAGAAATTTTGAAAATATCATTCCTGCTGACGTAGACGAATGCCATCGTTAAATCGATAAAAACAGCGTATAATAGTATACGCTGTTCCCGACACTTTTCCTGAAGTTGTCACAGGGAGAAGATCATGTCAACGGTGGATCTTTCCCAGCGAAAGCCACTTTGAGATTTAGAGTAAATGCTATTAGCTAAAACTTGCAACCGGGTATGCATGACTTGAGCAAACAATTTACCTACAACATTCAGAAGGGAGATTCCTCTGCAATTGTTGCAGTCACCTCTATCTCCCTTATTCATAAATAGCGTGATGATCTTTTTCTCTTGCATCTCTTGTGGGACACACTCCTCATGCCAGAGAAGCTAACTGTGAAAAGGTTGTAATAATGCTGCTCTACAGCATTTGATGAGATCGGGTAGAATTCCGTCGTCACCAGAGGCCTTCCCATTTGCTAAGCGGTCGATTTCCGTATTGAGCTCATCAAGAGTTTGGGGAGTATCTAGATATTCAATGGCTGGCATCCGCTCAACATTTTCAAGTACATGCGGTAAAACCTTACTGTCCCTAGAGTAGAGAGAGGAGAAGTGCTCTACCCATATTTCCATCTCTTGAGTTTTGTCGACAATCGGGTTATCAGATACAGACTTAATGGGGGCCGTTTTAATTTGTTTGAACTCATGGCTCTCTTGATCCCATAATACATACCGTTAACATTTTCAGTTTCAGCAGCTTTTTGGATACTTAAGATAATTTCAGTCCAATAGACATTTGCGCATCGCCTTGCAGTCTGTTAGACCTTATTTCTAGCTGCTGTTAGAAGACGTAAGTTTTCATCTGTTGGCATACCTTTGAACCTCAAGAATGCTGAGCGTTTCTCATCCAACACAGCAATCATCTCAGAAGCTTTTGCTTCGAACCAGTCGCTTGTTCGAGCTTTCTTCGGACCGAACGTGGAAAGTGCGACTCGACATATGCAGCTTTTTATCAATTCCCAGTTTTCTGAAGCAGATTCAAGTGGGGTTGTCTTGTTGAACTCGGCTGTGAAGGCTTTTGAAAATCGCGCATCTAGATTAGGTTAGGCGCATGCGAGTGACTGCTAAACTTGGCTTAACAGACAATCTCTTGCGGTGAAATATCGTTTGGGGAAACTTCAGTTTTGCACGGACAATTGAATGATCAGTGTCGCAATCTGCGCTTCGATATGAGGAGTATGCTTCCTATATTAGTGCGCCTAACAAGAATAGAATCAAGCGGATACCAATGCTTAGAACTAGGATGTTTCCAAGAGACTTTATGCCGTGACTTTGTTTGAGATAAAGTGCTACTGACACAAAGACTGAAATATGTGCACATTTCTAAAAAGAATGATATGGAGAACATTGTTCTATCACCCAACGCCCGAGTAGAAAGCGACAAAAAGTTCAATTTTAACTAATGAAAACCGCCAAATAATCGAAAAACATCAGAATACACGGGAAGTTTTCAGTAAGAAATAATTCGGAAACAAGAAATAAAGTTGGGTCGCATCAGTAACTAATAAGTGATGTATATGTTGTCAAAATCGACCGAACAAGTCCACCGATTGAATGGATTGATTGGAACCAGTTGGCACGAAATCACTTGAAAAATCAGGTCTACGTAGTCCTTGGGCTTATGAATGATATGTCGGTGTAAATCTTCCTCATTTTCGAAAATCCCTTAACAAGTTGGAGTCGCCTTGCGTTAAAGAAATTGAGGTGTGCTTAACGGCCGTCCTCGAAGTAAAACTCACTCCACGGCTGGACGGAAATCGGGGATATGATGTGAATAATCTTGGATCAATCGAGATGGATGTGTACATCGTAAAAGACGCTAGAACCTATATATCATCTGGCTTCCATTAACCTGTCTCAAAATCACGAACCTTTCGTTGAAACTGGACTATTTTCATGGTCATGATGGCATATTCATCTTCCAATCAGCGGTCACAATTGTCGCGGAATTCGAGGAGTCTAATTTTATTTGGTCGGTCTAGTTCGTCCAATAATTCTCCTTTTTACACACAAAGCACTATAGGCTAGATATTGCATTTTTTACATTTTTCTTACTTGCTTGTTCAGACCATAATGGTTCTGCTCCTTTTAATTAGCACAAAACAATTCGCGTATTGCTTTCATGATTAAGCAAGCACTAACGAATATTTTGATTATCATAATAATATTCTAACAAATGTTTCGCTGGTTTGTACGAAAAATGAAAACAGTATGAGAAATCTCCGCGATATTTTTCGGGTCATTTGACCTCATTCAATACCTACGATGATGCTATGCTGCTTGGCGCTAGATTGTCACACTACAGAGTGATGGTTGAACTTATTTTTTGACGGCGCCACATTTTAACTTTGCAATTGTTTTAACCTTATCAATTGATCACATGTCAATACATCCTGTACCATGACATCTATTTTTGATAACATGTGCCTGTCAGTGTTTCCGGCAGTGTACTGAGAACTTGGACAGGCTTCATTTTTTCTTCTCTTACTTCGGTCGGCCTTTCACAAAGCTGGTTTAAAAATAACGCAACTTGGCAGCATCAAGATTATTGTCTTATGATACAGCAAGTTTTCCCGCTGTTTAAATTATCGAAACACGTCGAATAATATAGATTTTATTCCAAATTTTCTTCCGTGGAATTTTCTATTTCAACAATATAGAACGTTGGCCTTTTAATACGTATCTCCTTATTCGCTTTACTATTTATAACCGAATTTTCGTCAAGTCAGTGATTGCGCTAATACGATAGTTACAGTTAAGTAGTTTAACTACGAAACACGACTCTAAATAGCCATTGAAGCAATGTTAACTTCGCAACAACACAATTTATTCGAAAAACAAAAGGCAACAGCTGTCCATAATCGGTGTAAAGATCTAAGCTGTTTCAGTTCACTTTTTTAAACGCATCTTATAAGTAAAATCGGGTAGTTGACATAATGCGAAGGGCTCACTCTTGGTCGATTTAATTTGAAAATGTTTTGCTTAATTAAGAGGGGATTAGCTTTCATTGCAAGATATTGAACGTAGATCAAATATTTGAAATGCAAAATATGCTAATCCATGTTGTGTATGACTGCGATCAATGTGAGAATCACAATAGCAATACTATCGGAATGTATATTGCTTACGCGTTAAGTTCCGTCATTGTTACGCTTCGGCGGTACAAACACAAGCAAAACAAAACACCCCTCGTACACCCTTGGTTTCCATATTCTTGAATGCACTGACAAGGAGAAGGACTTGGGTGTGTGGGAGAGCAGCACTTTGAAACCGTCACATAACGCGACAGCTTTATATGAAAAGACGTCACGAGTACTGCTTCTGCTAAAACGCGTGTTCGAGAGGTTCACGAAGCAAACCGTTCATCGAATAATTAATACGTACTTGAGGCCAACCATGAAGTATACGGTTCAGGCTTGGTCACCCTGGCTACAGAGAATATATCATCCTACCACCAAGCTTGTACGCGGTTTGAAGCACAAACAATACGAAGGTCGTATTACAAGTCTCAATCTCTTCAACTCTCGCTACCGCCGTCTTAGAGGTGATTTGATTCTTATGTTCAATATACTGCATACCCCAAACCATCCCCTAAATAAACTACTCACACGACTACCACCCAGAACCAGCCGGAGTCACGACTATACAGTACTTATTCCCAACTCGAGACTAAACTGCCGAAGGTATTTTTATTCTGTACTTGTATGCTTTACATGGAACGCCCTACCCTGTAATGTTGCACATTCACCCAACTTGGATACATTCAAATCAAATTTCGACAATTTCATGTCGACCAATCCAAACATTGAACCTATATATTTTACACCATAAAAGCTTTGAACTTTGAAAACAGCTTCTGCCCTATGGATTTTTACTTGATTCCTGAACTGCTCAGTAAGCAAGCAAATCCCGTTTAACTAACCATGTTATTCGTAATTCCCATATGATTCTGTGGTTTTTGTTAATCTATATGCTTTTTAGACCATTAAAATTGAACTGAATTAAATTGAATTGCACCATAGAAGTCCAAAGAAAGAAACATGATATCATATCTTCCAGCATGTTGTCAATAGAATAAAATCTTTAGACTTGCGATGCTATTATCACAATATGCGAGAAACAAAACTTTTCGAGATTCACACAAAAAGCCACGTTGTTTTTTATGGAGCTGACTGATTTGAACTGCATTTCATTGCCTTTTACATATTCGTGAACTTAATTACAATCCATTATTCGATAAATAATTTTACCCTCAAAAACAATATTGGAATGTAGACAGAGACGAAAATTTTTAAAACTGTCATTATTTGACCAGTTAGTTAGTCATTTCAGTGGCGTCCATTCGACAAGTGTCTTACGTCAAAGAAATGGTTTGCTGAACGAACAGGCGCATTTGACATCCGAAAATGGTAATTCTGGAAAATGGTTTTGTGGTTTGCGGTGATCGAAAATTAAGCGAAGTAAATATAAGATGGACAATGCAAAACTTTGGAGCCAATGTATTAAACTTAAGTGTATACTTGAATGCCACTGTTTCAAGGCTCACTGAACCTAATCTTACTGTCTCCACCTGATGACGGCAAACAGGTAAAAATCGGTAGTAGAGTGTAAGTTCGGAGGATGTGAGCAACACATCACTTTGGTATTAAACTTAGTTATATCTGAATGCCACTGTTTTATAGGGTTCATACAACGAAACAAGGTGTTCAAACACAGAATCACAAAGTGATTCTTGGTCAAGCACTCGAGGCGTATATGGATGACCAAAATTAATGTGTTGCTCACATCCCCCTTACTTCCACACCACTACCGGTTTCTGGCTGTTTGCCGTCATCAGGTGGAGACAGTAAGATTAAACTTATTTAAGTGATTTACAAATAATTGGTCTGATATTGCGTTATTCCTGGACCTGCATTATTATTCATTTGGACTCATGAAGGTCGATGTGTAATTAAACTCATTTACCGCTCGAGCTGATGCTTTGGAGTATAGTGAGTTTGTGAAATTGAAGCAAACGGCTCTTCCACGGTTTAGTTGTTGTACAAATGTATTAACACTTGTTTACAACAACTACGTAATCGCGATTTTTACTGAAGGAACATCATCAGTCAACAAAATTTCACTCATTGATTAGTACAAAAATGTATGCATTAAACTATACTGGTGTTTACTTATACAAGTATGAAATCCCATTGTGAAGCTCACAGAACCTGAGCTTACTGCCTCTACCAGAAACCGCTAGTGGTGTGCAAGGAATGGGAATGTGAGCCCCACAATACACTGTAAAGCTGTTTGAGTAAAGCGATGAAGTAGGATCATTTGCATGTGCATAACACGGTGAGTTAAACCCTTTTAATGTGCAACATTTAAACCTTCGTGAAAAACTATTGAGTGAGCATTTTGCATGTAATGATTAGTCCATACCCGTATTGATTAGCCGCTAGACCCTCGAGGTATTTTAAAGTATGTTGCGTGCTTTTTCCTGGTCACTGTCAGTCGGAAACTAATCTTCATGTTAATCAACACGGATTTGAAATGTATAATCTGATGTTTTCACGGGATCTGTTTTATAAAATACTCCGCAACATCTGCAATGCTATGTGCTAAGATGTACAAAATGAGATGCAGCCCCCATCATAATTGTAGGACAATGACAAGAAATACATACATATTAAAATAAACTGCACCACTGACTAAACATACAAAATTCCGGAGTCTAATCTTGAGTTCTCAACCACGCAGCATACTCTCGCTTTTTAACTCGCTTCCCGTAATCTCAAGAGACATCCTCAGTTAAAACCCTTGCTATCAGGAAGTTGATTTCTCATAAAACGTTCCGCATCGGATTATCGATTATTTGAGAACGCGTAAAATAATGTTCAATACGTCTTTGTAGCGATACGTTTTCTGTCGGGTGGCATGAGTGAGAAAATTAAACATGACGTTGTCATGCCGACAGACCAAGTTGGGCACGTGTTAAGAGAATACATGTGGAGAATATTTTCGCGGTAAACTAAGTCGATCATGCGTTATTGGACGTGAGGCGAGCTCGACTCTAAATTGAAACTTTACCAAACCGCTAGATACGGGAACTTTCCGTTCCGTACAAGAAAAAGTATTGTTTAGTAGATTATTCAAACCAAACGCTCTCCAGAACTTGTAGGTTGTTAACCGACTCCATAGAAATTTTCACCTAAATAGAATTAGTGCCTGGTTCATTTGTATTTTTCGCTCAAACGCAATACCTGTCATTTAAGTTTCCTTGATATTGCTTTTGATAACTGAATCGTCATCAGACATTATTTTCGTCAATGCGATTAAGAGGAAATTTTCAACAATAAAGAATAAAACGATTGACGTTATAATGTCAGTTAAATACAACTGTAACATTGACGATGATTTGAATAGTAAGTGCAGAACGAAAACAATGCAAGGTCAAAACTGTAAAAAGAATACAAAAAGGGTACATGGGATTGCCTCCCGTCATGCGCAATGGGGATCAATCGAGAGCAGTTGTAAATTTTCCTAACTAAGACGGTCTTCGGAGTAACTAGCAATGCAACAGAGTATGTTTAATGGAACATGACAAGACTATTAGGAAAAATTAATAAACTTATCAGACAAGGCCATTGAAATACATGATGCAGTTTTACTGACAGATGAGCTATTGAATTTCTACGAGTGTATTGCTACATTGGAACGAATTAACACATAAAGTAAAGGTCATCAGTGTATAAACTCCAATTCTATGCAATCTAGTGCATGTTCGCTATGCTTCAACCATGCAAATGGTAGATGATTCTCATGAAGATAAACCGACAACACGATTAAAATAAACTCAACAATTTAAAACATTTTTTTCGTTACTAGATGCAGCATGATATGAGTGATTTCCAAAATTCATTATGTGAAATAGGATGGCACATTTTTAGCTTCTCATTTCTGCTGATGCTCAATGAATAGGCACAACATGGTACACTTGCAGTCAAACATAGCAAGCAAACGCGTTCAAACAGCAGGCATTATTTGACATACTCACATTACATTACTTACGTGTGTGTGGCCTCATCGACTTTTGTAATGTGTCCAATAGCGCCGGCCCATGCACGCTGATCAGAGACGAGCTCGTTGCAAAATGTAAACCAGTCACGTTGCAACCTTCAAACACAATAGACGGTACGCAATCCCAGTGTGTTCACCTCCTCGTTCACGAATTCTCTCGACCAACTTGACGTTGTCGCAAATCGAGCGCGGATTCAGGGTCGAGAACGAAATTTAGGAGCATCGAGTCTGCCTTAAGAATTACGTCGCAAAACCACTACAGTCTTCATCATTGGATGCAAATGGACCGCGAAAGATGTCCCCTGCATTGCGTTCGAACGGAAGCTATCAGTAAACCGAACAATTGATATAACTCTAAAGTACCGTTGTCACAAATGAGCGTGTCTTGTAGCCACAGCGGCGATGTCCAAAACACAAAAAGTATTGCAAGTTCGATCGTTGCTTTGTGAACATGTGTTTCTATGAGTGAGACTGGAACCTTACCTCAACTGTAAAACCTTATTTAGCGCCTCATCAACTCTTTATTTTACTTCACCATTCACTCCTCCGTAGGGTAGCATACTGGAATCAAAGTGATTAAATACATGGTATATATTTAATCTGAAAACCTTGAGCATTTGACTTTTGGACATAATTTGTGATTCCGAGCAAACGTACCCACAGTTTTTGCAACGTTTATCTCATGGTCTGTTTTTTGTAGTTAAACTAATGCTAAGACAAAGAGCGTTAGCAGTATAACAAGAATAACAAAATTGAACTGGTTCGATCACTGCTAATGTTTAACTACGTTGTTACCTGAATCATGGAGCTAGCCACATTGAGCTACCAAGAATGACAAAATTCAACAGCGTAGTCGATATCAGACGATATCCGAGTTTCGTCAAAATGCCTTCATTGGGAGCTAATTGCTGCTTGCTCTGTGATCCAGGTAACAACGTAGTTAAACATAGTCAGTGATTACGGCATCCCTGCCTGATCTTCGTGCACGCGAATCTAAGCGCGGTACAATTAGTCCTTCATTGAGCGAACATATTTTGAAATAATTGTATAATAACATATTGCCATGTAAACAGCCACAGTCTACGGCGTCAGTGACAGTTCGGAAGTCGGCAAAACAAAATCCATATTGATATACGTGTTTCACACGTTACCTACAAAGAATTCATTGTAAACTCAGTTACCTTTGAGCCAATAATATTCTCCTCTACTGCTCAAAATTTGTAATGGCTGTATGTAATAATAAATTTTCATTTCATTTTTCCGGTTATCATTCAATCCTGCTTTACACTTATATTTTTATCATTTTTTTATGAAGATGAAGCATAGGTTGCGTCTAGTATGTATCGAATTCAGTGCATATTCTATTATTTTAACCATGAATGTTTTAATGTGTCAGTCGGAGGAACTTCAAATAGACTTTTAATTAACATGAGTTAAACTTTAATTGATTATCGTTCAATACATCATCTGTTGCGATGTTGCTGATAGACAAACTCTAATCTATTCCATATATAAAGAAGGGACTGACAATTTAAACCTTTATATACCAACATACATTTATACTTTTTTATTTATCATTTCCTATTTATGTTAAAACTGATCTTTTCTCTCGGATAAAGCCATTTTTCTGTCTCACTTACTCATTGCAGTATAACGCGTAAAATGATACATTTTTGTTGCTCTGTTCACACTTGTAGCATGTCTAGCCTCACCGTGGGACTTCAGAGAGATAATTTTTACTGATCCTTACAAATTAGATATCACGGAAGCATAATAGTAGGGATATAACGCTATAGTGATAACCAAATTACATAGCTGTACAATTGTTATCAAAATATTTTAAAAAATAACAAGGGATGCCTATCACCTAGTTGAAGGTAGAGGTCTGGGCTCCTTGGCTACGGAAATATATTGCTCTCTTCGATATAATCTATCACACAGAAACAAAGTTATTGATGGGTCTTCGCAATGTTCCGTACACCGAAGGATTGCGACGTCTAAGTCTACGCCACTTTACCCGAACGAGGATACGACGCGACATTATTTTGACCTATAGAATTGTGGCTACTAAATGACATCCACTAAAAGACTTACTTGATTTGTGTGACGGGAAAGTATTAACTTTTTTAATCATAAATCCTTGAATCCTTGAAATCATATAATATATACAGATAATAACAATAACCCTGGGGGTCTAAACTGTTAGATATCTTTTTTGCAGATATTCTCAACTTGTTAATGTCGGCCTCCTTCGGTTGATTTCGACTGAATATACAACGCAAGTGCATGACCATTTTATACTCTGCCGCTTTATAAATGGCTAAATGTCCCGAAATGCTCACAACAATAGAGTGTACTCTGCAGATCGGGAGCGTTTGCTATTTGTCGGAGTGATTTACATTGAGCGGTCGAAAGTAGTATATGCTTACTGCTAGCTCGATAATGACGCTTCGCAGAGTGCTTCCAAAGTGAGAGTCCAGACCGTTTTCTTTCCAACTCATTGGTTCTATGACAAGAATAATCATATCTAAGCGATGTGTTGTGCATATCCGCCGAAATTACACTCCACTACCGGTTTCGGGCTGTTAACCGTCGTCAGATGGAGACAGTAAGATTAGGGTCAGTGAACCTAGAAACAGTGGATAAATGGTAAACAAGATTATCCTTGAATGCCACTGTTGCATAGGGTTCGTATAAACGAACCACGATGTTCAAACACAGAATCACTTTGGTCATCCATAAGCGCCTTGAGTACTTGACCACGAATCACTATGTGATTCTGTGTTTGAACATCGTGGTTCGTTGTACGAACCCTATGCAACAGTGGCCTTCAAGTATAACCTTGTTTAACAATCATATCTCTTTTGCAAACGTAGTTCTACCAAAATTGCGGCTCTATTAAACAGATTTGTACCATACAAATCGTTGTTTTCGAAAGCAAACTTTTGGATTGGTGAAACCATTCTAAATGGTTTGTTTTTCATTCAATATATTCTGCAAGTACATCATATTACATCAACTTCTGATCAGATCAGAAGGAATTACGATGTTCTATTTAACCGTTTAATTAAAAGTAAGTAATTGGTTGACATGATGCATCTGGACTAAGTCCCTATCCTACTAAAAAAAGTGCTATTCATAATGAAATATTTTGTCAATCTCAGTTTTAAACAAACCCGAAAAATCGTCAAGTCGATATTACATATACCGAATAATTATCGCAAACCCAACAGTGTGTTTTGGCCGTCCAACCCTTTTAAGGCATTTCCCTTTGCAAATAACATCCCTTATTTTCGAAGATTTATTTGAAACTGTTTAAAATCTTACCTTGCAATCATTATTTATAAGTAGCTCAAAATTTAGGATCAGGTGTGTTTCACATATTCCATGATGATTTATGAATGCAGGATTAATGTCATGCAAATTGTTTTGTTATTGCTACCGAGGAATATGCCGAAATGATTCGCTATAAATTTTGGATGAATTAAGATTTTGCTCATCCGAGGATGACTGTGAGAAAGTAGAAGACAAAATTAAAGCCGATCGAAATAGAGCAAGATTGGTTCATTTATAAATCATGAAAAGATCCCCTCCAAATCGTTATTTATTACTAAACGCGTATTTTAAAACATAAACGAAAGCAAAAATACTTTCCGTGGTTTGATTTAGGACCGTGTACAAAATATTCGGAAACAGCTTTCTTTTGTAAGGGATTCTAATATGGAAAGCTTTGTTAAATGATAGGGTGCCGAATCACGTCTTATATCAATTTCGAAGTTAACTTGCAGATCTAAAGATGAGGTACATGTTTTGTGAAAGAATTATTTTGGCACAGATATCACTGTAAACATTTAAGGTCAATCGGAGATCAATTATTTACTAATTATTTTAAAATAATACGTCAATCAGTATCGTATATGCGTTAATTGCATTGATTTCCGTTCTGAGTACACGATACGTGCTTCATATTGTTATTCAATTAGGATGAAGGAGTTTTGTCATTAAAGATTCAATTTTAAAATATCAAATTTCAGCGTCGAAAACGTTAAAACAAATTTTGAAATAAACGTAACACAGGTATCGATATTTCAACCGAATTCAGCCATATTTGTCAAAACAAAACAAGCATAAGCACCGATAATGCAATGAGAAAAATCATCTTAGTTTTCATTCAGCATGTTGCAACATGCTGAATATGTGCAAGCATTCACTTTGTGGATCAGCAACGCAGGTTGTTTTGTTTGGGGAAAATTATTTGGTTACACGAATCCTCTTCGATGTGGTATTCACATTAATCATTGTGCAAAATTGAGTATTTTTCAGTTGTGTGACAGAAATTAACGTGTTTACTCAAACGCTCAAGTCATGTGACATCGTGGAGAGCAATACTCAACGAAATATTGAGTTATCGATTCAGCGTATTATCAAAAAAACTTCTCAAACTATGAACAGACATTTTCTTTGATAGCTTATTTATAAATTTCCTGATTGCTCATTATTTACACAAGGAATATGCGCAAGCAATAAATTGTTCACCGTAAATAAGTGTTGTTTTTTCCTATCTGTTCTTACGGAGCCACGCGCGAATCCGCAGAAATCAGGTGGCGTCTTGGTACAAAACAGATTCGCAATCACGCATACGGCAAAATATGTTCAAATGCGATTTATCAACATATCCAGTTGTAAAATGGATACGGAAAAGAATCAGAAAAATAACAGTGACACAGTCTAGTGGGTGAAATCGTATCATATGTATAACTTGGATTTCATGAAATCAGAGTTACCCGAGTTTCATATGGAAGTCAGTGGGAAGATAGTAAAAAATACATTTTATCCTTTCTTACACCAAACTTACCTTGAGGATTGAAACTAAAAATCAGTGACAAGTAAAATTGGACTGTGTGACCATCATCATCCAAGCCTCAGTGATACGAGCATCGAAACAGTCGCAAAAACTCAAGTGAAATAATGATGCAAACATGCTCAAATTTCCTCGTTTTGTTGACCCTAAACGGTGATCGCTTACTCACAAGGAATAATGATTAACTGAAATGGTTTGTGCAAAATTAGGACTGTTTGAGTTAACATTTTTGAGCGAAATTGTCCAGGTGGAATTCAAGTATATTTTGGTAAATTTCCAACTTCATGCATCGCGTTCATATTGCCGTAATAAAATGATGGTAAAATACGGAAAAGAAAGTTTTCAATGAATTGGGTAGAGCAGATATTTTGACACAAAAGCTTCATTAGACTGAAATGGTCGGTACGAACAGCTTTCAGGTTTAAATTGCATTTTCCTGACAAATTTTAAGTGAGCTAAGATATACATGCGACGCAAAGGGCAATTGATACACCCCTTACATACAGTGTAATCCATTAATTGCATTTCATTTTCAGAAGCAAACAATGTCTGATGACTGACGAGCCTGCTTGCTCAATACATTTTTGCATTGTTATTTAAACCTCCTCAGCGTGAATTATTTCCCTGTCATATTAATTCTGTATTATTAAAATTCAAGCTGTGACGTTTATCCAAAAATTAGTTTAGCTCATGCTGACTTCAGGATCAGTGATTGATATTCACTGGAATTGTGGAGTTCTTTGCCAATTTTTATTTGTAACCTAGTACAACATTCTCTAGACGTTTACCAAATGTAAACATCCGGGCAACACTTTAACCTAATTTTGTAGATACCACTCGTCACACGACCTAAAAGGGTCTTATTATTAAGATGCAATAATGAGGAACGGAGCGTTATTCAGAATTTCACTTATTCCTTTGAACTAAGGTTGAAATAAAAAAGAGAAACCACAGCTCCTGAAATTAAGGTAACTTAAGGTAAAAATGGTAACAGGTGTTCATGGAACACGTCCAAACAAATTAAAATAATTTGTGAAAGACAGGAAAAATTCAACGAAAACCATTACAAACCAGCGAGAATTCGGAAGTTTTATGAATGGATTAAGTACGGTTCGAGAAACACCTTGGTCGGAAATAGCAGCAGCTTAAGAATATCAACAGATATTGATGATATTCAATACGTCAAGACTGATCAAATGAGCCAAATGGAGCCAAATGGAAACGAAATCTTCGGATAAATCAGATCGAATTGAAACTCGCGACTGGCATACTGATAGTGTGTTCTATAATTACGAGGTTTGTTTATAAGACATAGGCATTTGGTTTATTCTTTTTCTTTAACTTAATAAAAGCCTCGAATATTTGGCATTTCAGTGTTGAGGGATTCAAATTTGAAGATGTTTATCATTGAAAAGTTTGACTTCAGGTTTGAATCGTTACGCATTTGTCAAGTGGACAGGAAACACGAGGTAGCGAGTCTCCTCGAAACTCGAGTTAACAACGTAGTAGCTACTAATGCTAAAACACCACCTGCCTCCGAGAGACCTGACAGAAATTTTTCTTTTAAGATATGTTCACCCATTAGGCAATGTGTTAGACCATTGCAGGTATTTTCACATTATCGCCATTACCTATTTTACACCTAGAGTTGGAGAGCCATTTAGGTTTATCATCATTCCCTAACTATGCTCCAGTGAATTTCTCGGTTCAAAAGCGGACGTCTTAACAACTATGGTATAGCGAAATGTGAATAACACATTGATATTTTACTGCAATATTTTCAAATTAGAGAATTGAATAACATCATTTTAATCATATGAAAGTTACCGTTTGTTTGTAATTAACGATGAGATCAACGTCACAATTAGGCGAGGTTTGCACCATTGTGCTTCCATCGGGCAATAACGACATCAGATTAAACAAAAACAAGTGTGTTTGCAATATTCAAGGTAATTCAAGGTAATTCAAGGTTTTTAATGGTCTGAAAAGCAACAAGCTTAACAACAACCATAGGATGGTAAAAATTGAAATTTAAGTGTATAAACAATATAAGAAAATACATTAAACAGTATATAAGTGTTCTGGAAACGAATAATACAATAAAAATTCGTCTAATTTCGTTTTAAATTCATACAAGCTAGTGGAGTGAGCAACGGTTGAAGGTAAACTGTTCCAAGTAAAACAGACACGGACAGAGTAAAAATACCTTCTACAGTTCAGGCGGGAATGGGGTCGACCAGCACATATTCATGGGTCTATATATAGTCTACATATAGTGCAAAGGCCTTGACTCATTAATCTACAACTAATCACCATGAGCAATTTCCGTAAAATGGATTAGTTAAAGCATTTACAGAGTGTCTAATGACTATAAAATTATTTCAAATAGAATTTTACTCAGATGAAATGCATCTGAAACACATTTGTGTCAGTCGTAAAAGATACGTTGTGTTCTGGAAAAGAAAACATCAAATTACGTGACAATGAAAAGCAAGCCGAAGCATCCGAGACATTTGTCATGATGTCGAATCTGGGTAAGACATTTGTTGTAGTAAATCTGTGATCATGAAGTTGCGAGAAAATGTTCAATGCTTTAACTTCAACAGAATTTTGTGGAAAAGAAACCAAGGGTTGCATCAAACAAAAAATTCAATTGATATATCCAAACTTACTAAGCGTTAAACATTTATTAAAATTACTGGGTCGTTTACAAAACGTTTAATTCACGCATCCAGTAGTAATGCCCTAAGCATATATCTTGTCAAAAATTGTTAGGAGAAGCCAGATTGAACCGGGTCAAGTTCATCATGCAAACTGGCATCTTTTCGTGAATTCCTATGGCCGATTATAATGAAAGCAAGATTATGTGCAAGAAATGTTAATTTGTTACTGAGATCATTCTCTTGTTATGGTTCACTCGAGCGTTTGTACGTCAAACAATCACAACAGCACGGTAACGTTTGGTCTCCGAGTTTAATCACAATAATAAGATCATGAAAACCACGTATACCCTTATACCGCATCATTCCAAGCCAAAACCAGCAATTCGTGATTTTGTTCTCGTTTTGAAAATATACTGGGATATCGTCTGTTAAGAAACTTGGAAATTTTTATGGTAGAAAAAGCAGTTAGCTTAACGGTAACCACAGGATGATGAGATATATGAAGTAAAAATATATAATCTCTCAAAAACCAATAGGGACAGTCACATACTGCATGGTTCGTCATATACTCATCGAGTTTAGAAGAGAATACCCCAACAGATTCTGAGAGTATGATTAATTCAGGCAAAATTTTCCAAGTGAAACAAGTTCTTACCGAGAAAACATTTCGACGAATATTCAATGGCTAATGCTAAATACTTAAACATTTTGAATGTGTTCGTGTTCGAGTAAGGCCATTGAGCTGTAGCAAGTGTTTGAAGAGATGGTTTTCAGTATGCAAGATTTTGAATGTCAACATGAGGTCACCACGTATCCGTCGTTGGGTAAAATCGTTTAGATTCAGTTTTAACATTCGCTCTTTGAAAGACAAATTTCTGTACCGGGAGACTAACTTTGTCGCACGATGATAAATCCTGTTGAGTAGTTCGTTATCCTTCCTCAGCCATGATGCTCAGGCCTGGATGGAATATTACATAACAAGACGTACATACTTGTTAATTAACCGGGTTAATGTTTCGGGTGTGAAAATCCTGAATATCCTTTTTAGAAGACTTAAGATACAGCAGGCTTTGTTGTACACTATCCAACAAGGATGTCCAGGCTTCAGGTTAATCGACATTCAGATACCGAGAATTTTTTATGCGGTGGTCCAGACGAGATCTTGCGTGCCAAGCTGATACGTGTGGTGCAGAGATTTTGCAAGCCGCTGCACTTCACATTTGGCAGGGTTAAATGGTAACTCATTTGACTGGGACCGAAGAAATAAGGTGCACAGATCCCGTTGTAATGACATACAGTCAATAACAGACCTGACACGTATAAATATTTTAACACCATCGGCAAACAGTATCAGGTTTCATCCAAATTCCTCTACTATATCGTTCATGTACACCAAGAATAGAAGAGGTCCAAGCAGCGAGCCTTGCGGAACTCCACTTGTGACGTCTATTCTTCGCGAGAATGTGCTGCCAACGAGAACTTGTACTTGTTTATCAGTAAGATAGTTTCTTATCTAACTCAGCAACATTACCGTTATTCAATAAGCCTCGAGCTTTTTTATTGAAATGTCATGGTTGACCTTATTGAAAGCTTTGGAATTGTCGATGTACCAAGCACGTACAGCCTTGGTACAATCTTCGAAAGTTGTAATTAGGTTATATAAAAAGTAACGATTTCTTCGAAAACCGTGATGTGCTGCCATCAAAATATTTTGGTTTTCAAAAGGTGCAGTCAAAGCAATGTGACACCTGCGAAGTATGGCAGAGGTAATTTTATCTGCTAATTTGGTAAAACTTGAAATGGGATACAACTCTTAGGATTGAAGACGAGTAAGACGTTGCTAAAGCATCAGGGGTATCCTGGGCAGAATGAGTCAATCCATTTGCAGTTTGTACAGAGAAAATGCCGGGTTTGATTCTTGATCGCTCATTTAATATCTTGTACAGAAGCTTAGGATTCTTTTTCATTCTCTCCAGCAAGTTCCATTGGAACTGCTTGCGAGTTTCTCTTACAAGAGTCGTGACGTGATTCCGTATCTTACAGAATCGCTTTCAAGTTGCTATCGTACCACTTTTGAACAGCGGATGATGAATTTATTTGACTTAACCACACAATCATGACATACAGCTCGTTCGATCAGAGCCGCTTCGCGGAAGGTATGTGTAAACTGTTTTCCGCCATCAATCAAAGTCAGGCTTGTTCACTTTCGCACCGATCGGACATGCCTGGCAAAATGCATAATTTAAAACGAAAATTAATTTAGCTTTAAGGGGGTTGCTACTTTACCGGAAAAGTTTTGCGCCCGTATGGGCTTGTTTCAGTTGATTGCACAACATTCAAGTTAATTATAATTGAGAATTATTTAGAAAATTCTCTCTAAAATTATATATTAACGCTGATGCGTATATTGATTTTTCACTACTCAAGATGAGAATAAAGAAAAGCATCGAATTTTCATAGAAAACTATAAAATAGACTGGAATTTTATTCTCGTATCGAAAAAATATTGTTGAGGATGATCCTAATAAAAATCGTTCAATGAACTTTCGTGTACACGAAAATAATCATGTACAATGCCAAAACTTTATACAGCACAAATCAATTTTTAATTTACATTAGTTTTACAAACGGAAAACATTTCTCTGTCGTTTTCTTTCATTCAACATACCGGGACATTTCATTTGGCTCCGCAAAAACACGAGAAATAATTTTTCAAATCGGCGACGAAAAAGCTAGAAGTTAGAGAATAGATGAAGAAATGTACAACGTGATTTGCCGTTTGCAATATCGAGACCACCGCTTCAACGTTGTAGCATTCAGTTCGAAAATCTCGTTCTTTTGATTCACAAAGATAATTGTCTAACAAAAAATAGATCACGATTGGCATTGTCAGGGCGAAGTGGCATGCGGACATACAGGAAACGGTTCTCAATATTCTCGCTGAGCGTTGTCCTCTTCCGCTGTTTTGTCGGTGTTCGTTGTAGCAGGACGAACTTTCAGTGGGTGATTGAAGCTTCTTTAACGATTGCTGTGATTTCCTGAGACGCACAATAATGGAGGCATTTAAAAACAACATGCACACGAAAGGTATAAAGGAATAGATTGCCAAGTCGAAGTATTCAAACACCTCGAGGAATGTACCCAAACCTTCGACGGGCATACACTCGCCCTCCCTTAGCTCCACTGTCCAGAAATAATGAGCGTTAAAACCGAACAATATAAGCACAGTGATGCCCGTGGCTATTAGGCCATTCCTCACGCGACAGAGACTTTTATATTCGTGTGGACGCCAACTGCAGATGGCGCGCTCGGCACTAAGAAGTATTATGACCCATGTGGACAAGTCTGAGAACAGGGTGAACAAGAATATAGGAAAAACACATCGAAGATTTCGACGTAGATCTATGTTACCGTTTGTGAGACCAGATGCCCAATATCGGGAACAACTGTCTAAAAGTGCATACAAATCTGTCAGACTCATGACGGTAAGAAGCATGCTTGTCGATCCGGGTGTGTTTGAGATTCTTTTGATCCAGATCAACAGAGAAATCACATTCCCTGGAATGCCAACGAGTAAAAAAATGGGAGGTATGAGAGTGTATATCCATAGGTAGGTGGATGTGTGGTTGTATCTAGAATAATGAACTCCGATTGTTGAGTGATTCACATGAAGATCCATTGAAATGTAATTGTGATGAAACGAATGCATGTTTCATGAGGTGTAGCGATGAATAGCCAATCAAAACAGAATTTTATGTAGAGCCAATGAGCTGTTTCCTAATTATATGAATTTTTGATTGGATGTGAGGTGGATTTTATTTGCTGTTAATTTGTGTAAACTTTGGTTTAAAATACTAGAGAGATGCATTGCGCTAAATATCGTCACACTGCTAAATATATAATTATATGAGATGATGTAGGCGCTATGTACAACTGTATTTGTTCAGAATCGAAAATCGAAAGCAACCCTGGGCTTGCAATGCATTTTTTATTTAAATTCTAGGCTAACAACGTATGATCATTACCAATTTATTCGTTTAAATGACTAAACAAATATTTACAGGGGCAGCTCAAAATTTTTTATCTAATATACATCATTCGAGTATCAGCATCGATGTACTAACAATCTATCATCATCATTGATTTTCAGTTTATCTCATTCATCACAGTTTAACGTGTCTCTATCCCCAATTCCATTTAGACTTTATCATGTGAGTTTTTAACTGACCATCTCCGTCTTTTATTACCAAAGTTACTTAGGGAGACCATTTTTGAACAGTTTCATTCCCTTTCATATCCTAGCACCCGTGCTACATGTATGTTGATAACTGATCGATTTGTTTGGCCAAATATGCACGCGGATATTCAAAATTGGACAAAATGCTTCTATCCAATGTCAACGCAGCAAAGTGCAACGTCAAAGTCTCAGTGCTCCGGGATATTTTCCTCCTCATAGTAAACCTTTTCAATACGTTCATCTGAACACTGTCGATATTCTGTCTACCTCTAATGGTTGCACATACATTTGAACTTGTATTCACGGTTTCAGTTGGTGGCCTATAGCCATCCCCCTTCCCGATATTACAGCAGAAACCTCAGCAAAAGCTTTTCTGCCAGAATGGATTGACAATTATAGTGTCCCATCAACTATTACTACGGATCGTGGATCCCAGTTACACCATTTTCCGTGAGTTGACTATTCTTCTAGGCGCTAATCACACACACAAAATACAGCTTATCACCCTTGTGCTGACGGACACATTAAACGTTTCTATTGACAGTTGGAAGCCGCATTAATTTCACATGGTAATACGGAAAATTGGGCACAGAACTTGTCATGGATCCTACTTGGTATACGTGCTACTGTCAACGTAGATATCGGACGTTCCGTGGCAGATTTTGTTTACGGCACCCCACTCCGCCTCCCTGGCGATTTGATCGCATCCCAGGATGTTGCAGCAGTCATTTATGTTTTCAACAATGTCAACCGGTTAAAACACTTCATGCGTCAATTACGTGCCACCCAACACTTGCCCATACACCCGTAACATTTACGTGCTAAACGATTTAAATTCGTGTGGTTTCGTTTTGTTCCGAACCGATCACACGCGAAAACCCCTGCAAGACCTGGACCCTTCAAAGTCATTAGCTGTTGTGCCAAATACTTCGTCATCGAGCGAAATGGTGCTTTGTGTATGGTTACTATTAACCGCCTCAAGGCAGCTTTGATTGAACCAAAGTGTGGCGAAACACCGCCATCGAATATTCACACCCGAAGTGGTACCCTCGATGTTGACTATTTTCCTTTAACCACGCCCACCTGTATTGTTTCCAGTATACCTCAGTCAACCCGATTAACCCAGGCGTGTGAATTCTCTCTCTCCAATCTTTTGACCCCACTCCCAAATTCGAAAATCTCGCTCAGGTCGTACAGACAGTCGGCCTGCTAATCATGCAGACTAATCGGATGAATTTTTTCGTTTCAAGCGTTTCACACTCTTCTAACGCTCTAGGGAGGGATTATTATAGTGTTTTCATCATGGTATATTTTATTTTATCTATCGTACATATTTCCTTATTTTTGTTATGATGCATACATGTTAATATGTACACAATTTGAATATATTATTCACGCAGCTCACGTGGTATGTTTTGGGGCAGGTTTATTGTGTGTGATTGTTTTGCATCTGTATGTGGTGTAACCTTGAGAAGTGTATTCCGGTATATTGAGCACAATGATCAGAAGGTGTACGCTGTTAGTGGTGAAATCTCCGTTGGATCAACAGCTACAAGTTACATGTCAAAGTTCGTGTTCAAAAATTGTTATTTTTATTTAATTTGCGCAGAACTGTAAGCGGCTAATCAGCAAATCGAGTGTCCGAAATTACCTTCGGTGGAAATGGCAGAAATACATCCACCACTACCCAGTTTGAAATGTTCGACGATCGCGAGGCCAAGAGTTTATCCGGACTGTCTTCAGGGAGCACCTCCTTATGAAAGATGTTAAAAAAAGAAAAGCTGTTTCTTTTTGTGTAAGTGCGGGGGATGTGAGCAACACATTACTTTGGTCATCCATAAGGGCCTTGAGTGCTTGACGAAGAATCATGTTGTGATTCTGTGTTTGAAAAGGTGGTTCGTTGTACGAACCCTATGTAACAGTGGCATCCAAAAATAACTTTGTTTCTTTTTAATTGACACAGTGAGATGTCAGTTAAAGAAGATCCAAGAGATTCAAGATTCGAGAATTTATGATCACAAAAAGCATAGCTTCAGAATTAACATATCATAGTAAATATTCGTTCACGAAAAAGGAATAAAAATAATTATGTAATGTCAAGTATAGTCCTGTTAAATACTTATCTTGAGTCAATACGGAGTTGTCGTCAAATCGTTATGCAACTAATAAGTGTCCATATTTCGAATGAATGTTTCGACGCTGAGAGCGGTAACAATAGTTTTGGAGAGGGCATTCCAAAGGAAACAAACACGTACAGAATAAAAATATCTGCGACAGCTATACGGAAATGGGGAAGTTGTAGTGTCGCTGAGTGTCTGTGTTTATGATGTGACTCACGGTGTTTTAAAGGATGATGTGGTGTATGAAATATATTTTACATAAGTATCCCATCAATCCGAAGGCTTCTTTTAAGAGGTGTGGTTAGGTTGAAAGGCGGTTTTCGATTTGACGTTGTTAATTATTGACCCGTTACTTTATTGCCTGTATTGATATTGTCTCAGAAATAACGGTCTCGGACCTTGAAATGCTAAATTTATTTTTTTCAGTATCGCACCATGTATCTTGTTTTTTCTCTCCTGCCTATCCATTGTGAGAAACTGCAAAGACGTTGGGATACCGTGTCAGTTTGGGCCGTTGTGAACGATATGGCGTAATATGCCCTACCTTCAAAGTAATTCAAAGTTTTAATGGTCCAAAAATCAAATACTTTACAGTAACCACAGATTAAAAATATAGGGAATGCATAAAAACAACACAAATGTTTTGTCAATATAGAAACTCAACACGTGTATTCAGGTGCGAGGTTGGATTTGGTCAATATATAATTGTCAAGTTCAGCCTTGAACATGTTCAGGCTTGATGTGCAAATGATATGTGGGGGCCGAGATTTCCATATAAAACAAACTCGGACAGCAAAGAAAAACCTTCGATAATTTGATCTAAAGTGTGGAATAATTAACCTGTAGCCCTGCTATCTGCTACCACGTGCTTCTTGCCGATGAAACAGGTGTTCAAGTGGGTGACCCACTGTATGCAGAATGTTGAACAGCAGGATCAAGTCACCCCTGAGACGACGGTACGAAAAGTCAAACAGGTTTAGAGTTGCAATCCGCTCCTCGTATGGCATGTTATATAGCCCGGTCACCAGTTTTGTAGCGCTGGTATACGCGTTGCAGCAAGGTCATATCCTTCTGTAACCATGGGGACCATGCTTGAACAGCGTACTCCATTGTTGGGTCTGATAT
>JACCGJ010017071.1:0-44155 GCA_013407085.1 Atriophallophorus winterbourni | reverse complement strand
CCGGATAAGCACTCACAACACTTAGTCAAGGGTGCGCTTTTTGGTGTATTTTTCTCATGCTTTTTACCGCCTTGAACAACATCTATTTCGGGTAGAATTGTGTGGACAATTGTATCTACTGAAAGTGGTTCAAGCGTTTCCGCGAGTTTCGGATAACATTTTTCTAAAATCTCTATTCGAGATTCCAGCTTTGCCTCATGGGAGGATTTGTAGTTATATCTGTTTATTTCGACATGCACTACATACGTCACAAACGCCGGGGAAATCAACGTTGTTAATTAACAATACCACTTCCTGCGTTAGGGCTTTATCACAGTTGGTATGTATTTTACCTAGGCAGCCAAAACATTTAACCACGAGATCTGGCTCTTACCCCTTTGTTACAGATTTGACGGACATCACGTGCTGCCTTCTTTGTCTAGGACTTCAAGGTCATCCTTCTTGTCATTGTTACAATCCAGCGAGTGATGAATCAGTGCACTTGGCGATGAGGTTGTTTATCGACCGATAGCTACCGGTGGAGTGAATGCGTTGGATCGGAGTGACGCGATGAAAGAGGTAAAAATCAAACTATTTTAAATCAACGTGATGCTGTTTAACAAGGTTCGATCTGACAGAGTTGAACAAACTATCAGTCGACTGCGCAAGACATTCTGTTGGCGTCTGAAATTAGGCACACGGAAAATCTACACCATCAAACATTGTCCGATATCTCTCATCAGATCACTGTGAACACTGGATCCATTTGAATTGACGTCATATACAATCAACAGCAAGAAGATGAGAGTCCAGATGCTAATAATTAAATTAAGATCCGGAAGAAGCTTAATCAATATAAAGAAACATACTTCAGCAACAGAGGAAAATATTCGTAGCTCAGAGTTTGGATGATGTTCAACTTGTGTTCGAAAAGCTTGCGTAGTTGCTCATGGACGTTTCGTCATCAGGTTAGATGGCATCATACTTGATTTTTTGAGGTATGCTAAACGAGATCATTAATTTTAAAACAGTTTAGAACTCAGAACTCAGAACTCATAAAATTGTATGGTAGAAAAAGCATTAAGCTTAACAATAACCATAGGATGACAAGGTATATGGAACATATAAAAATATATAAAAAATATAAAATATCTCAAAAATCAATAGGGACATTCGCATACCACATGGTTCGTCATAAACTCATCGAGTTTGGAAGCGAAAACCTCAACAGATTCTGATCGTATGATTTCTTCAGGCAAATATTTCCAAGTGAAACAAATTCTTACGGAGAAAAAATTGCGACGTATATCCAATCGAGAATGCAGAATGCTTAAAGCCTTTGAATGTGTTCGTGTTCTAGTAAGGTCATTGGGCTTTAGCAAGTGTTTAAGGGGATGGTTTACAGAATGCAGGATTTTGAAGGTCAACATAAGGTCACTACTTATCCGCCGTTGGGTAAAATCTTGTAGGTTCAGTTTTAACATTCGCTCTGTGAAAGGCAAATTTCTGTACCGGGAGACCAACTTTGTAGCACGATGATAAATCCTGTCGAGTAGTTCGATATCCTTCCTCAGACATGGTGCCCAGGCTTGGATGGAATATTCCATAACAGGACGTATATACGTGTTAATTAGCCGGGGTAGGGTTTCGGGCGTAAAAATCCGGAATATTCTTTTGAGAAGACTCAAGATACGGCAAGCTTTATTGTACACCATCCGGCAATGCTGTCCAGGCTTCAGGTTAAACGAAACCCAGATACCCAGATCTTTTCTGCTGTGGTCCAGACGAGATCTTGCGTGCCAAGCTGATACGTGTGGTGCACAGATTTCCCAAGCTGAGACTGCAAAGCATTTACATTTTCGCAGGGTTAAATGGTAACTCTTTAACTGGGAAACCAACGAAATAAGAATGCGTTGATCCCTTGGTAATGCCATACAGTCATTAACAGACCTGACACGTTCCCAAATTTTAATATCATCGGCAAATAATATCAAGTTGCTTCCAATATTCTCTACTATATCGTTCATATACACCAAGAATAGAAGAGGTCCAATCACCGAGCCTTGCGGAACTCCACTCGTGACGTCTATTTTTCTAGATAAGGTGCTGCCAACGCGAACTTGGACGTGTCTGTCAGTAAGATAGTCCCTTATCCAATTCAGCAACATTCCCGTTATTCCATAGGATTCGAGCTTTTTAATTAAGATGTCATGGTTGACTCTATCGAAAGCTTTGGAAATATCGATGTAGCAAGCATGTACAGCCTCAACTTCGTCGAGTGCCTTGGTCCAATCCTCGAACGTGGTAAGAAGGTTTGATAAACAGCAACGACCTCTTCGAAAACCGTGTTGTGCTGCAGTCAAAATATTTTGGTTTTCAAAATGTTCTCTCATGCGCGCAGTCACAATGCGTTCCATTAATTTGGAGATCACCGGAAGTAACGTTACCGGTCTATAGTTTGCTGTGTCTGAACGGCTACCGCCTTTATAAATAGGAGTTATCATCCCGGCTTTCTATTGCGGTGGTATTTTTCCTTCATTTAAGCTGAGATTGAATATGCGAGTGAGAGGAGCAGTCAAAGCAACGCGATACCTGCGAAGTACGGCGGGGGTAATTTTGTCTGCGCCAGGGGACTTCTTTTCGTTTAGTCGACAAAGTTCCCGCCCAACCATGTATTCGTTGATAGTCATTTCACTTAATAATTTGAAATGTGGTGAACTTGATGAAAGTTGATATGGTATACAACGCTTGGGATTGAAGACAAATGAGTAAAACGTTGCTAAAGCGTCGGCGGTATCTTGGGCAGTGTGGGTCAATCCATGAGGCGTTAGTACAGAGAATACACCTGGTTTGATCTTTGATCGTTCATTTACTATTTTGTAGAGAAGCTTAGGATTCTTTTCCATTCTCTTAAGCAAGTTCCATTGGAATTGCTTGCGATCTTCTCTTACAAGAGTCGTGACGTTATTCCGTATCTTACAGAATCGCTTCCAAGTTTCTTCCGTACCAAACTTCTTATGAGTTACCCAAGAATCTCGCTTAACATCTAACCATTTCTTCGTTCTACTCCGAATAACAAACTGGTTGTTGTAGCTGCATTTGTGTGGTACAAAAATCGAGTTTTCGTAAATCTTCGAATTGAGATAATTTAGAAACGAATTGTAATATGAGCCAGGATCCATTGAATCAAAATCATGAGTGTGTGCATCCCGGAGACTGATATGTAAGGATTCAAATTGTATTTTCCTTATGACTTTCGTCTGTTCACACAATCGTTCCGCACTACATACATAATCAAACAAAAGCACAACATGATCACTCTTCCCCAGTGGTTTATACAACCGAAGTAAAATATGTACAGTCGTGAACAAATTTTCGAGGTCAAATGTGAGGCGTTCGTAAAAATTAATGAACGAAAACAGCGATTATTTGTTTGCTTTTTAGAGAAAATCATTATTTGATTTGTTATTGTACGAATTAGAATACTTGAATTGAATAAATAGAAAGTGTAGATTAGTGAATTTCGGCGGATAGTGATCATGCAATTTATGGAAATTGCGAAGAAGCAGGATAGTCAAAATATTCTGTTGTAGTTGTTTCAAATAGAAGTCTTTTTGGAACTAGGAACGTGTTATAGTAAAGAATTCATTGCAGCAGGTTGTGGTTGGTCATTGCGCTCAAATGGGGTGTAAAATATTTCTGTGAAATCTTTGAATAAATGATTAATTGAGCTCTTTTCGCTGTATCCCTTCCGCTGCGGGACCTGACAATAATTCCCCTCTTTTACTGAAAGAATGCGCACGTAAGGTTTTATGCCCATCTCATTTATTTTTAATAGATTCATGGAGACATATATATTGCATTATTGTTGGTAGCTGGTACGCATCACTCCGATCACTTGGAAGTACCGCCCCATCGCTTGTACGTCGCAGTTATTCAAAGTATTGGGATGTATTGTGTTTAGTCGCATGGTTTTGAGCTGTCAGATAGCAGATTCTCACCAGTTTGCATATCGCAAAATTCATTCGACGGTTGATGCACTTACAGTACTAACGGACCACGTATCCTTTTCCCTTGATTCTCAATCGAAAGCTGTACAAGTTTGTTTCCTGGATTATCCCAACACTTTCAACTGTGTTGTCAGGATTTTTCTTTTTATAAAATGTTTTACTGTGGTGTCCCTCTGCACAACTTTCACGTTGTTGCCTCCTACGTTGACGACCGTGTGCAATATACTGTCGTGAATGGCAGAGTCTCCCATTTGATCCCGATTCATCGATGTGTCTTGCACGGCGAAAATCTTTCTCCCTTCTTATTCTCTGTTCGCATTTCCGATCTTTCGTGTTTTCATTACATCTTTACTCTGAAATTCGCTGACTACTTTGCCGTTGTTTTTGACCACCATAGACGTGCTGACCCTCTTGCATCGGAAACAATTATCAATAAAATTGGCCAGTGGTCATCCTTACTGGGCTTATCGTTAAATCCTCAAAAATCGATCATGTGACTGCACAGTTCTTGAAGGTTATGAATGCTATCTTTCTATGTCCTACTCCTGCGTTCACTATCCGTCCAACCTGATGTAGTTGGACCCTGCATTTTCCCTACTTTCTTTATGCATCTCCCATAATTACCGTGGTCAAATTAAACAGGACATCCTGATGATCAAAAGATGAATCAATGTTGAAGCAAGACTCAGCTTTGCTTCCACCAAGTTAATTCGAGGAACGATGGTCGAACGACACTTCCGTGAATGTGACAGTTTGGTCAGAGTCATAACTTCCGATAATGCATACAAACTACATACACAAAAAATTCAGGAAATCTTGCGTCAATTATCTTGCCCATTATTCAGTTGATCAAATGAAAGTTACTCTTGATCTAAGGAGGCGACTGATAGTGTGAATCTTCACAGCATTTTGTATGTAAAGGTTTTGGAAATGTATTTTTGTGATTGGATCAATATTGTGGCTGAAATTCATATGCACGAATAAAGTCATTTTCTACTACTTATTAATAGTGAGTACATTATTAAATACATAAATAAACGAACATTGACGAGATTTTGTGAAATATAGCCGTTCAAAGTCGAGTTTGCGACGCGGGTTATTAGCATTTACAATGAACAGTGAGATGCAATGCAACTCAGAAAGCTCTTAATGAACGAAAGGAACCCACGATCTTTGCTAGACGACTGTAACAATCTGACTTATTTTGAACAATTCGCCTGAGCAATATTTGATTGATTAAAAGACTACTCATTGAAATGTGTAGGTGGATTTTGAAATATTAACGATCGAACAATAAACAATATTTTGAGCATAATGGCTTAAAATCGCGGAGCACTCCTGACAACCGTATTATCCATTTGCACTGTATAATTTGTGCAATGGTAGTTGTTATTAATTGAAAATGAGATTTTTCATTAAATTCCTAAGGAAATACCTGTGGTTAGCATGTTAAGTTCACAATATCAAATTACTCGGTAGATCAACTTCATTTGGACGCTGATGTCAAAAATCACATTTACTTGAATAACAAAAATATCAAAATGTTCAATAACTGATTGCGCTAAATTCAGTTTATCTGAGAGTGATCCCATCCCGAAGGACTTTTAATTAATCGTGAGAGAAGTGCCTATTCAAATCACCGTCAATACAATGTTACTTCATATTTCTTAACGGTGGGAAATTTAACTAACATCCTCGATATTTAATAATGGTCACTGTGTTGATAAAAGATTTTAAGAGAACCTTTAACTAAATCATACTGAAATCCGAATTCGCGGTAAGAAGACGTTCGCAAAAGAGATATGATTTTGACATTGACCCATCGATTTATGAAGATCGTGCTCTTGACCGCTCACTTTTGGATGCAGTATAAATCGTTGCCTCCAAGCTACGGACGATAAGATAATGCTTTTAGCTGTTGATCGTAGATTGTGGCTTCAGTGCCTAACTGATGTTGTTCGTCGCCCAAATCGGAACATTCAGTCACTGTAGCTTTTGTGATGTTTCTGCTTAGTCGACTTAGAAAAGAAGAAATAAGACTGTTGAATGATTTTTAAAATATCTCTGAAATATAACCACATTATCCTCAATATTTTGATCAAAATTGTGAAATTATGGTTCGATTTGGAAAACTGCACTTGTGACTAGTCAGAATCCCTTATCATTGCGAATTTTAAGTTGAACACAAGCCACACGAATTATGTTGAAATGCCTAATATGTATGTGTTCATGAAAAGGATTAAACTATTTATTTTGTGCCAACATACTTCACTAAGACTTAATAACAATGGCATGTTGCTAATTCGATGCCCTCGTTTATATCGGTTCTGATAAAATTCGAGAAATGTCATGGCTCAACTGCACTCGGAAATCGAAGATCAAACTAGTTGCGATAGCAACATTAGTCGTCGACCGTAAACTCAAGAAAATGAATATAAAACATCCATCCCACGAGGCTAAATTTTCACATTCCAACCGCAGGTAACAAATCGAATTAATAATGCCCAAACACCAGTTCGCGTTACCGAACGTATAAAAAACAATGTTATTTTGTCTCTAAATTTCAACAAGTCTAATTCCCCCGTCATGATGTTATTTAATTCCGAATACGTGTTTTTCCAGTGCATTGTATCATATATGGCGTAAAATGCGTCTGAATACATTTGACAAAACTGTCCGATCATAAATATACATTTCATTTCATTTCAATTTTACATGTTTCATTGACTTCTAAGTAGTTCCACTTCAACCTTTTGAATTCACGAGGCTTGGCGAATCAAAATTTCCCATTTCCGTTCGAATTCGTCAAAAACAGAACGCAGCCTGCAATTGCTTAAATATATTTGCAAAAATTTCGTCAAGGATGCAAACTACATCATTTAGTGATTTTGTGGTTTCTTGAAACCTATGATTTCCGAAAAGGGAAATAAATATCAAAATATTCATTTGCATGCTTTTCCGTCACACACACCTCACGAACGGTTTCGTGCTGTTTGCACTCATCAGGTAGGGACAGTAAGATCAATATCCGCATGCGCTTGAAACGGTTTGATAATGGGTTATTAATCTCAACCTAAACTTTATTCATCGATAATACCGTTTTCAAAAGGCCGTTTGCTAGCATGTGAAACTATATCTGTACTTTCAAGCAAACTATTCATTCTTAAACAAGTGCATCTACCTTCGTTCTAATATGTAGTATGTCGTAAAGGTCCGGGCTCCTTGGCTGCGAAAAGATCATGCTCTCTTTGATAAAATCTATCACAGAGCAACAAAGGTAGTGTTGGGTCTACAAATTGTTCCTTACACCTAAAGATTGCGAAGACTGGTTATATGTGACCTATGTTATTGATTACGAAAAACCGTTAGAGTTAGAAATGCGACAAATTTAATAACATGTAATCAAAGTATAATTTATACAGTGGTGTAACTATATATGTGCTTTCAAGCAAACTAATCATTCTTATACTAGTGCATCTACCTTTGCCCTAATACGTAGTATGCCGTAGAGGTCTGGGCTCCTTAGCTGCGAAAAGATCATGCTCTCTTTGAAAAAATATATCACAGAGCAACAAAAGTAGTGTTGGGTCTTCAAATTGTTCCTTACACCGAAAGATTGTGATGTCTGGTTTTAGTTAACCTATGCTATTGATTACGAAAATCCGTTAGAGTTAGAAATGCGAGAAATTTAATAACATGTACCCAAAGTATAATTAATAGTGTGGTGTTTACTACCCCGGTCACTTACGCGCCACAACCGGTTTCAAGCTGTTTACCCTCATCAGGTGGATACAGTGAGATCAGCTTGTGAGCATTGAATCAGTGGTGGAGTTATCAAGAAAGTTATAATTGTATGACAAAGTATATTTTATAACATTGTAGTCTAATTTTACTTGAAGGAAGAGTTACGTGAAAATGAGCGGTACACAGTATGCTGTCTAATAAAATATTCATGTTTAACATTTCATGAAAAACGTTCCGCAGAATAAATAGTTCTATCTAATTGTTCACTCTGCCAGTTGAATAATTATATCGCCCAGCCATTCCAGATATTCCATCCCAATAATACAGCGAACCATGAATTTAATATTCTCAATTGCGCCAACGATGTGGCTTGTCTGCAAAGAGATGTCAAGCATAAATCAAATTAAACTTGTATGATGAAGTGGGTGAAGTTATCAATATAACCAAAGTTGAAAATTAATTGCAGGGGAAGCCAAAAGCTACAAAAAACAACAGAATTCATGTTTTTCAATTCGATGAAATGGTGACGAAAACTTTCTTACCATCATTCCTTAGAGGAGAAACTCTTTCCGCAAAATCGGAAGCATAAATAATAATTTTCCTCGCAGCATCCGCATTAAAAGTTGACTTTTATTTTCCGTCAACGCGCTGACAGTGAAATTTGTTTGAGTAAGTGAATAAGAGTCAAGGAAACATTATGCTTGAAACAACTTCGTCTAGAGCTTACATAAGAGTACAAGTGACTGTCAGAACGCAGGGGCAGTACTATTAACATCCCATGGCTTAAAACAATGGATTTGTTGTAAACAAGTTGTGCTTGTATGTCATAGTATGCGAAATAGTGCATCTATTCATATTCATATCGTCCGTCTATCTTAGGACACTAAGGATTTGTCAGGTAAACAAAATGTAAACCTAAGTGATGTGTTGCTCACATCCCCCAAAATTACACACCACTACCGAACCACGATGTTCAAACACAGAATCACATAGTTACTCGTGGTCAAGCACTCAAGGCGCTTATGGATGACCCCAAGGATGTGTTGTTTAGATCCACCGAAACAGTGGTATTCAAGTATAGCCTTGTTTAAAATGTAAACCTATTAGTACTGACACACTTTATCCGATTAAACATCTATTTCAAAAGCGAAAATTCAGCAACACTGCTTCAATCGATTTATTGCAAACTATTTTCAATGACTACGGATTCCGGTTGGTCTCAAATATATTTCATGTCTGTTTGGTAGCAACAATGTTGGTTCTCTTGTGTATTCCACATTCTACAAATGAAATATATTTGTCTATTGAATTTAAGGTCGATAAGGCTAAATTATTCATACGAGAATAACACTATGCCCGATTGAATAAATAATTTTGCATTGTTTCGTTGTCTGGTGTGTCGCAAACTGTACAGTATACGCAAAATTATGGAAATTAATCGATACCAAATGAAATGACCACGTGACGAAAATATATTATCATGCACTGAATTTAGGAAGCACGATGTTGTAGTAACTCGACGTGCTTTATCTGCTTATGTTCCATCTACATGAACGCTTTACCTGCTGCGTTTAATTGTGATTATTTTGGTATAGACTGAAAACGTTTCCACTCAAAATGGAGGATTGGCTCGCGCTTAATGAATGCCAATTGTGTTGGAAGTTTAAAAATGAGTCGTAATAAATTTTCTGCTAATCAAACATGTCCACGTGAGGTGATCGAATGCATGTTCTATTAGAGGTGTAGCAATTCATCACAGGTTGTATGTACTCACTTTCCTATAGATTCTTAGCTCCTTAAGTCCAACCCATCTCCATTATCTGGTTTGCATGTTTGTATGACAATCAAGCTTTGGTTTATCCACTGAATTATTCAGGATGCTGCTGTTGATGATGAATAACTACGTGCTCAGGCACGTAGCGAGTACTTGCTAATCCACCAAGTCAATATTTTCTAAATTGTTAATTTGCGTTGCTTTAAGTGACTTGAATTGCTAAATGAACACACAACCATGCTCGGTGTACGTGTGTCTGAGCACAGAGCGAGGATTTCAGGTGATTTACTTAAAGCATGATGTATAGTTTTAAACATTCTTCATTTGTATGCATATCCATCACGCTCACACTAAAACAACCGGTTCCGTATTGTTCGCACTCAACAGGAACAGACACTACGATCGGAATACGCATGGCTCGAAATAGATGGAGAAAAGTGTGGCCACAAGTGATTGAACACGTTGGTCGTGTCAACCTTATCTAACCGTTGCTTAGAAGTTCATTCATTGCGTATAATCTATTCACTTCTGAATAGCGTAATGAATAATCCAATTGAAACAATATATGATTCGGCCATCTAAATTCTTTCGCTGTGTTGTTACTTGAATTTCACACTCTAAATATTGGGTCGTAAACTTTTGTACAAATCTTATTAGTTTGACAACGTAATTGCTAGACGAGTTTGATGAATTGAATGCAACGATATGTGGTTAACGCGCTGTTAGAATTCAATCGACTTACAAAGACAAATCGCATCAAACGGGCTAACAGTTTTGCTAGCTGGTCAAAGTTTTGGACTGCATCCTAGAAAGTAATCTCCACATAAACAATAATTTCGACAGTTATTGCGTGTATCAATTTTTGAACAATGATTCACAATGATTCAATGATTTTCACTGCAGTCAATTTCGACTTTACAACTTACTTCCGTGCAACAGTATCTGAAACTACAAGATAAACAGGATGATCCGAATTGTTTCAATATTGTAAAGTAATGTGTGTGATCAACAAACTCTTCCGAATACTTACTGTATTTGAAATATAAGTGCAGCGGTTGAACAACTGTAGGAGATTTCGCTTGGATTTTGTAGTAAATGCCGGCACCTCTGGTAGTGAAGATGTGATACTTTGTTCCCAGTTTGCCATTAGTTTCATATACCGTACCGAGCGCATCTAATCGTTTGACATCCAAGTAGTAAGATACATCAGAAGGTAACTAGGAAAGGATCAGAGTGCGTTTTATTAACGAATGAAAGCATTGTCATGTTTAATGTCTACCAGTTGTAATCGTTAACATCAATTTATAATTAAACATTAATTGTAAAGTAAGTCTTCTAGGAATTAATTTCTTCTAAAATAATAGCACAATATGTCCCAACGTCAGTCTACGTTCAACTTTATTCACCCTGATACCGTGTCGTTTTTGTTTGAGACATGCTTGACATACTGGCGCGAACTTTGCGTGTGAGAATATTAACAGATTCTGAGCGTATGATTTCTTTTGCAACGGGTTTTAAATTGAACTAATTATTACTGCTAAGCAAATAACCACTAGAATATGTGGGATTGCTAAATCTCCTAAATTTATGTGTGTTTGTGTAAAGATCCTCTGGTTTATTTGAAAGGTTGATAGGAAGATTTTCAATGTGAATCATTTAACAGCATATGGTCATTGCACATGCGCCATTGCGTGAGATATTTGTCGAGAGCTTTCATTTACACAACTATATTTGAAGTTTCACTCGGTAGTTTGCGCTCAGCATTCGACACGTCGAAATTAAATCGCGCTTTCTGATGGGTAGTGTAGCAATGATGTTTCGGAATTTTCGAGATAGTCATACAAATTTTGTGGTATACGGGAATCATTTGTTTGATTTTAATACGGTTTGAATAGTGTGTGTTAAAACAATTTTAATTTCAATCAAAACCCATTTAAGTCAAAAGGATATTAATCTAATCACCGCCAGTACATTCGAATTATATAGCTCAGTGCTTTCCCTTTCAAACTATTGTTAAACATTTTCTCACATTTGCTAGTCACGTTCTCTGTAATCATACTGAAGTATAAATGAGGTAATGCGACGTTTGGAAATAATATTATAATTTATCTGTCCTTTGATTTTATCTTGAGTATGCAACATTCAGATTTATGTTCTTGTTTTCAAGTAACGCTGTCCGGTTGATGCTTATGATGATTATTTATTTATATTTTCATAGACCGTTGTGTCCTTTATGAATGGTTTATTTACACCAAAATTTTCACTGTTGTAGGCGCGTGGATATCGGACTTGCTTTGATTGATGGTAATCATATTCAAACCTGACTATGGTCTGTATTAATGATATTCCAAAACTCCGGACGGATAAGGTGGTTCTCTTTGCGCATGATGCTGAACTTTGAATGTGAATCATGTCAAGTGCGAACTGTTTTCGCCTACAGATCGATTTTGATACGTTGAGCAGCTGGTCGCAGAGTAGCTAGCTTACATTGAAATTTAGAAATTGCAACAATTTGCATATCGGTAGAAATTTCGGATTGTCTTACACGCTTGCGTCTCAAAAACTAGAGTTGACAACAAACGAAAAAATGGTAACGTTGTTTGAATAAGTGGATATCTGAAGAACAGCATTCAATGCGTACAAACAGGCATGCAGCATGTAAGACATGTTTCGACGTATATTTGGATGTTTTTCAATTGACCCATTTCCCCTGCATTCTTACCGGCCATTTTGATCGCAACCGCTTCAGCGTTAATTCGTTTTATTAATTGATATTCAATGGAATTGCTTATCGATTCGACTTTTATTTTTGTTTGTCGTTGTACTGAGTTCTTTGGATGTTTGCCCAATATATACTCCTAGAGATGCTTTAATAAGGATTGAAGCGCTCTACCACTTTTAGACGTTACACGTATACCTGCTTTATTCAAGATACGACTTAACCAGTCTGACGCTTCCTCAACGAAAGGTATAAAAACTCTTTCTGGTGCTGGGTAATTTACCCGTTTCAGTTGGCGCCTAATTATCTCTGTGGCAATCATGATGAGCAAGCCGACGACAAACTTTTTGATAGGCTCGCTTTTTATCAGTTCCATAACTGCACAAGCTTGAACGTTCGTGGAACAGCGATTTCGGAATTGAGTTAAATACCTTTTTTGGGTGCGCCGAGAAGTACTGCACGACCGCACCCGTGTCGAGTGACTTATGATAGACCGTAGTGCTTATTTAACCATTCTGCTGACCAACACTGTCCAAGATTTTCGCGTCCCCACTGCCGAATCAATTTCCTTTGTAACTTGGATTTTAGAATCCAAGTTGTTAAGGTAACTTTGAAATGTTTCCGATCTGTCGCGTTTTATGATGATGAATGTAGCATGGACATCAGATATGGTGGCGGTAAAAATGCGGTCAACAAGTTGGATGGGTCTGGTATCATCACAAACAGATTTCCGATTCTGCAATGGATAAACGTTGACGTACGTGACTCCTAATGTGCGCTCCGAAAACCCAATCGAGCTAACCTGCCTGCAGATGTGATTCACAGCTTCCACTAGCAAACATTATGGATTTTAAGGCGTAAATAGCTGGCAGTGCGTCAGATAATATTGATCGCGACTGCCTATCTTAACGTGCGCATCACCCAACATGGTCAGTACGGTTCTTAACCAGCTAAGGATTGGTCAAGTGAATACAATTTAATCTTGATCTCTGTTCGTACTGACGCCCTTGATGTGACGAAGATTCTGAGTCTGAAGCGAAACCGTAACAATAAAGTGCTCTCAGCAATTCATTACAAGCTACGTCAAGATTTGAATGTTGTTCCTAAATTGTGATGAAATTGTAATCTTTGTATAAGTGTATAACAAATTTTCCATCATAAATGATGATTTCAACATGTTTCGCAACTATTACATCTATTGATACGCGTCCCGTTGCAAATTCTGTCATTCAGTATAACATATCCTATGTTGGAAAAAATCATAGCGCTTACCCTTGGATACTCGATGTTAAGCATTAATTTGTACAGACCAGGATGATGGTCGATGATGTGCAAACATTCAATAGTTCCATTTACGTTCGTTGGGGTCACAATTTCCCCCTCGATCCCCGAAAAATGTGTGCTGCATCCCCGAGGAACTGTAGTGGGAAAATATGAAAGTTGGATGATTAAAGAATTACAATACAGCACTAGTCGATAATTTGATCAAATTCGTTTTAAGAAATAAATAAACGATGGCACCAAAACACAATTTTTCTCGAATTCCGTACCGTGGTATGAGAATTTTATTATCTGAATACAAAATTTAGAATCTGTATTCTAGTATCGTTTATTGTACTGAAAATTTCAGTCGTGTTTCAGATCTAAATCGCGAGGTAAAATAACATAATGCGCCATGAACCGAGCATATCAAATGATAAAAATCTAGAGTATTTTAGTTATTGCATTCTCAAATCGTACAACGATGAAATCCAATGTAAAATGAGGTTAGTACAACCTACAAAACGACTAATTTATTGTTTCGCGAATTATGTAAACCAGACTACACACATTTGACCGAAACCACTCTTGAACAGCTTAGGATAACTTGACGTTCAAAATATTCGATCTTGTCAACATATGAAGTAAGACGATAGTTGCTTTCATACAGTGAAGCATGGACAATAAAAATAAGGATCATTGTATTGTGCATAAAAGTACGCATCGATTGTTAGACTTTTTGAGAATTTAGCCAATTATTTACGTTCATACTACTACTCACTACTCACAAATACTAACATTTACTCTTATACAAAATTTTAAATATATACACATGCGGCTATTAAACATAATGAAGAGAGATATTAGAAAGGTCTTGCGCAACATGTGGTGCTTTCCCTTTCCTTACCTAGATTTATAAACTAATGTTATCCCAAAAATCACTGTACATTAAGATAAAAAAGGACGAATTGTCGTATTATGACGATAAAACATTTATGTTGAAGTTTACCTTGCGTAAATAGCTGAAACCATCTAATATCATGCATCAAGTTAATTAAATTTCGTTTTGTTATTGTGGTCATGATTTGACGCCTTTAGGAAAGATTAATCTAAATTAATGCGATATTTTAGGAATAACAGTACACCGAAGCTTTTCGAATTTGAGCAGAGATACAGCGTGTAGTTCGAAGACAAGTGTGAAATTCGCCAATTTTGAATTTATGCTAAAACCGTGAGCCTTAAAATCGATTTTTGGGGAATAATTTCTCACATGATTTATAAACCAAGTCTACAGCTTGCGAAGTCCAATCAACATTCCGACTGCGCAGCGTAATCTTTAGATCGTTGCTATAGTGATACGTCGTTGTGTTTGCCATAATGCTGTGATAGATCGTTCGGAACATCCAGTTTCCTGATGGTTGCGCACGAATTTCGAAGTGTTGATTTTTTAACAGTGTTCCCTGAAAAGTTAGATAACGATTATTTGTTTATCTTCAACAGCATGAAGTTTAGTTTAGATTAAATACGCAATATTCATCCTAACATTAGTTGACAAAATAGTATAATTATTCGAGGAACATTACCAAATGTGTACGCAAATAAGCTTTTAGTTTCACGAGCATGGGTTTAATCCCATGTACAAGTGTTTATCACATATAATTCAACAGGTTGTTTGTAGTAACCTAACCCAACAGTGGCCTGCAAGGGGAAATTTTGTTCACCATTCTCACTTTATTTCAAGACATAAGGATCCTCACAGTACTGTCCTGACCTGATGAATGTAAACGGCAAGAAGCCGGTCGTGTGTGTGTTAGTAAAAATGAGCTTTTTATTAATTAAATCGGTTTTCTATTTTGCGAGCCTGTGATTGTAATAATCACTGATCTGAAAGCGATTTCTGTCAAATTGTTAATTCACAGTTTGCTTTAACGTTTGATATTCATGTTTGCATACTAAGGAGAATTTGGCCTGCAAAATAAATTGATTCATCTATTAATAATAATGTCGATTGAATCGTAAAAAGCAAATGGGGAACTGTGCTATAGCAAAGCAAGAACAATTGAATTTGAGATTCATAATGTTAAGAGATTTTTGCGCCTAAACAGTGTTTTATTTCCGAACATTTTTATTTATGCAGCATCAGCGTACATATCTTGGGTGGCATGTGCAGGTGTAACCTGTCAATCAAAAGGAATTTCTCAGGCAAGTGCACAATGTTGACAATCAACTTTAATACAGTTTAGGATGTGAGGGTCCCAACTCATGAAGATCCGGAACTTTGTGGTTACTTGAACCGTCGTCTGAATTTGAGTTTTCAGTATCTATAAACGGAAATGATTCTGCCTTCATTGGGATTATTATGACGTTCAAGGGGATAATTTTCCTATGTAGTCGCCAGGTATGTCTAACAAGGAGAGTCAAAGAAAATTCTGGGAAAGTTCTCTACATGAGAGGTGGTTCATCACCTTTCTAATTTGATGACCGGGGTATCCAGAAAGTGCTCACAACAACACACTCCAGCGCTCCTATCATTTCTGCGATGTAGAGCCTCTGTTTGTAGTCCTGTTGTTGGGGTTTAACAACCCTCGGTCGTATTGGCAGCCCCTGAAATGCCGTTGGAGGATTAGACTGCGCTTGTTGCTTTTCTTACGAACCTGGATACGTCCATTTCTTTATCACGAGGTTATTTTGGCGTAGATTCGTGTATTGCACTAGGGAAACTTACGTAGCAATTAAGTATTTTAAAGAACCGCTTTTATATACTTTTCAGTAGACGTGGTTCAGCGAAATGTGAGGAGCTTGTGTAACGAAACAAACGTGCAAAAGCAGTTGGTCTGATGGTTTTGGAACCCATCATCTTACAGGGGTTGAACCATTGTTTTAGGTCGTTTCTCCGACTTTTAAAAACGTGTCTCGCTGGATTCATGTATTTTGGTACATACTAAATTGTTTAAGGTCGAATGCCGCAAATGGCGAGAAAACTGAAACACAAACCTTAATATTTAGTGGTCAATCCACTCGCTTGTAGTTAAAGTTTCTTCGCATTCATTCAACATGCTTTGCATACAGAAATTTCATTCGGTCCTTACTCAGCCAATAGACATTGTGTTTTATTTTCTTGTGATTGAACAAGTAGTCTTCTTCGATTCTATCATAAAGTTTTTTTTATTACTCATCCAAACGAGGCGCGTGTGAAGTAGAGCTTATATCAGGCAGTATTTGCACAGATCATTGCGCAAACGCGTTGAATAATCCAACCATGACCAGACAAGACACTGCTCTCGGCTGCAGACGTAGATCACGATTCAACTTGCAACTAACACTTAGCGACCGAGTATTGCCCATCGCTGTGAGCGCTGCCGGAGAAATTGTTAAGCTATTCGAAACGCGGTGATGTGCATCCATAATTAATATCGACCCAGGGAGGCCAGTAAAAACAACAGCCAGGTGCCATTCTGTAGGCGAAATTCCATATGCGCAAATGCAGCACGGGTTTAACCAGGAACATTGTGAAAGACAAAAATTCTGAACTATACGAAGCCTTGAAGAATAGATAGCAAATTATGCCTACCATGCTTCAGATAATTTATCCTGTACTTCAAATAATTAAAAGCGTTGCATTGGAAATTTGAATGATCATAACTTACGCCGTTTGAAAGCACATCTGTTTTAATTGCATTTGCCGTTTGCGAAATTATATGCCAGACACAATCCACCCGGGTAACTAAACCGAGGTTAGTCGGTGCCATGGCGAGTTGTCCCTTTTCCATTTCAAGTTTTCCTCCGCATGGAACTGACAAGCAAAATAAGTGTTCCAATGGTAATGCTAATTGTATAAACCAGATTTAGTTTGGAATAATATGCAGTTGGTGTTTGCATCTCTGATAGATGGCCTCTGAGGGAGCGATCAAAAATATAGACTCGAAAAGACTGACGTCAACAATCCGAGAATCCCTAACAATTCGGTTTTCGGAATGATTTTATTGAAACGGTTCAAGTGAACTCATCTTCGGAAGTCTGAAGAGATGGAAGACGTTAGTCGCTATCGAACGATATGCGATTAGTCAATGCTGGTTAAACGAACCCTCCCTGGTAAGGCTAGAATCGTACCGATATATATATATATATATATATATATATATATATATATATATATATATAGAATATTATTAAACAATGATGAAGCTATATTCTAAATTTCTTTTCTAATCCAATGCTTAATACTTAAAGATGTGAGAGAAACATATACATATCATGTCACTGTTACATATTGGAACTCCGCAAACGAGTTACTAGTAACTAATCTCAGTTTGCCTACGCGCCTGCCGCAGCGTGAAACGTAATACCTCATTAAATGGTAATAGAGAATTCCTTGCAGTTTTCATGGTTTCAATTATTTACCGATAAGTTTGATATTCGAAATTGGTTACATATTTATGTATACCTTTCCGGTATGCTCACCTTTTTTATATTCGAAGTCTATCATGATATTTTTCAGTTTGATGTCCTTGAACGTTACTTTCATTATGATTTCACGTGCTAGAAAACTGACCGTATTCGGAAGTGAAACATGGGTGTATAACTCCCGTTCCTGAACCAGTTTTCCGAAATGGTGGCGAGAGGCGGTTATGGATATATTGATATCAAAGCCTGGCCTGCGATCAATCTGAAATAGTTTCAAGCATATATTTTAGTTAATCCTCGTATACATCAGGTGTAAATTATATCTCATATATATAATGATTATCCAATTGAATATTTAAAATTGAGACTATTTTCCATGAGTAGTTTCTGTTTCGCTGGGATTTCAATCACTGATATATGCAATTTAGCGGCGTATCACATTGATAAAACATTTTGATCTGCTTAATAAAGTGTATTTCTTTCCGCGGAAATACAATGTTTAAAAAACCGTGTCAGCTGTTCATAAATTGTCTGTCTATTGGAACCCGAGCCGTTTTAATTTCTCACTATTAACTTTAAATGTGTTTGTTTGCGGTTTCTTCGAAAAAGATGATCACAAAATTCACTGGTCACTTACGCAGAAAGGCAGGAAGCCAATGGATTATAAAATAACGACATATATGCATCCAAATCGCGAGATCGATTACAAAAAAGTTAGCACTAAATTTATATCATTAAAAATCGAAACCGGTCGTGTGTGTGTGATCGAAATGCATACAAATGTTCAATCAAATGCGTTTGGGCGCATTTGATTGAACATTTGTGCGCACTAACCTAATCCAACAGTGACATACAACTTGTGTACCATTCTTCCATTGTTTCAAGAGCATGTGGATGCTTATCCTACTGTCATTAGCGTAAACAGCACGAAAGCGGTCGTAGGATGTGTTTCATGGAAATGCACGCAAGTGAGTTATTGTATGTTTAAAGCATGTTTATATGTTTATAGAATGTTTCTATGTTCTTAGAATATCCATCGCTAATATATCGATACTGAATATAAACATTGTTCACAGTTCAAACACATCACTCATTTAGAATATTTTTCAATTGATTAAGTGTAGTGTCAAATTTCAGGGAACTCAACGATTCGGGATGATTTATCCGTTACGAGCTTGGCCTACTAAAAAGTTCGACTTAATTTCATATGCATTATAAGCACATCGATAGTGCAATCGGATGTGTATGTCGTGTATCACTGGTCTCAAATAAAGCAGATGGCTTTCATTACACGTAAATGTAAAATGTTTCAACTTGGCCGGCAGTACGAACATACATATAATATCGGCCATGAAAACTTGACTTGGACCATATCAGTATCTGGTGTACTAAAAAACTGAAACAGAATAGAAATTCCCGGAAAGTCTTCAACAGGATAAGCGGTATAATGTGAATGTTGAGGAGCTTACGTACATCCATCCAGCACATCATCTCAGTTTGGTCACCGTGGCTGCTTAAAGACATTGAATTGCTGGGATAAATTTACCACCGAGCGACGAAACTAGTTGATGAGATGCAGCACATCCCAGATCAAGAGCGAATGGTCACGCTTGGATTGACCGATTTCACACAAATTGGAGTAAAGAACTACACGATCGTTACATATAAGATACCCTCTCCGCGATTTGATAGACGTCAGTTCCCCTGAGAAAGCATGGAGTCATTCAATACGTCGCGTTATACTGCACTCAAGAATAGTTTGTAGACGTCACTTCCTCTCTTTGCGTATTGGAATTCTGTTGAATTCCATTATCGTTGGATATTGTGAACGCTACCACGATCCGTGATTTCAAATTGAAAATGCATGACTATAACAAAGGGAACAACATTGTCGGGTCTGTATATTAACCAATTACGAACCAACACAAACCAAACACCTCAATGTAATTTTGATTGCACCCTATGTATATTTTATAGCTCTCATCCAATGGTACATGTAAACGGATTGCATTTTTCCACAATAAAATCTTGATTATTGATTCTCGATCTTACTATCCACACATAATAAGTGCAAACAAATCAAAACCGGTGGATAAGTGTGTTTGATGGAAATGCAGTCAAATATGGGTTGATTATATTTCAATTTCACGCATCACAACAAAGTATGAAAATAAGCGTGGATATTGATGCAGTCAGTATTTGATACAGAAGTTTTAATGTTGAACCGACCTCTGGCTATTTTATAGTTCAAATTTAAATTTTTGTTATGTTATGTTATAATATTATTGTATTGTGATGCTCAGATCCCCATCGCCTGCATACCACAAGCTGTTTCTAAGGGTTTTCCATCATCAGGATGAGATAGTAAGATTAGGTTAGGTGAGCCTTGAAGTATACATAAATAGATACGTACATGTTTAATAGTTTAATAAACAACTAACTGTTGTGCGTAGGTATTCAACTTCTACTGTTGTTTCTTCGTGCAAATTGATGATCCATTCACTTTCTCCCACTGCAATGTCGATCAAAACGCGATGAAAGATCGAACCAACACTTGTTCGAATGTCATACACCGTCGGTCGAGGAGGTTCATCTAAAATCAGAAATCGAACTTTCATAGATCTCTTAAATATGGTTCCTATAACAACCAAGGCGATCAAATAAAGAAACAGAATGTAAGTCCAGAGCTAGGCTAGATATCACGGTATGATTATGAATTTAAACATCGTTGTTAATTGTAAGAAATTAAGTCGAAAGTGGTATACTAGTATAGCATAGTTTACCACTGTATCACTGTTTCCAGGCTTACTGTCTCATCCGAATAAAGGCAAACAGCCAAAAACCGGTAGGTTTGCGTAAGTATTTGGAATATGAGCTCCACAATATATTTGGCGATAATAAACGACGTGATTGCTCAACCAAGAATCACTTTGTATTTTGACGTCGTGGGAATTGGTTAAATCCCTGTTTACAAATGGCACTCAAGTCTAATTTTTTTAACCTCTTTTCCACTCTCACAAAGCTCACCAAACGTATTTCTACTGTCTTGATATAATAGCAGCAAACTGTCAGAAACTGTTCGGGCATTGCTTTTGCTATGATGTGAGCTATAGCATACTTTGGTCCAAGTGCGTTATTGATTGCTTTCGAAAAGATACAAGCATACTTAGATATAAAATCTCTCATGACATTAATTACTACAACACGTTTTAAGTTTATAATTTTATATTACATGGCATGCATTTGAATAAGATGTGGAATTTGATTTTGACAGAACGTTGTGAAGAAATCCAAATATTGTTGTAATCGATGAAAATCTTACTAGAAAAACGCTATCAGAGAATTTAAGACTTGTCACTTTACTACCCACAATGATATCTTTATTCATATGACTAAAAAATCCATTCATCATTCAGTCACGATTCAGATCTCAGCAGGAGAGTTTTTGATGGTTTTTGATATCAAATGGGAAATAATGATGCAATTGAGACAAACAGTGGTATCATACCATGCGGATAAATGACTCACCAACTTTAGCACGAGCTGTGATGAGCCAACACAAAATCAGTACTGATATGCAAGAGACCATCTATGAGTTTGCGCGTCTTTGGCATATGATTCTGCGAGTTGCTTCCTAAATATTTATAATAACAGCTATTTGCAAATGTAACTTTGAATGTATTCATCGGATCATAGTTTATTGTTTCTGTTGTCTGTGCAAGGTCACTTTTAACACAGTGATATGCACAAACTATTTGTTTGTTCCCTATTGTTGAGTGCGCTAGATCGAATATTATAGTAGGTATTTGAAAACAACGCTGAACAATATATGTGGTGAAATTGTGTGGCCAGATAAAAAAAATCGAATCAAAAATTCGTTGAAATGCAAATGAGGGTTCAATGTTAGACACTATTAGGCCAAATCTCATGAGAGCGAAGACCATATGAGTAAATTGGGTGCCTGTTGAGTATAAAATTGTTGTTGGCCTCCTTTGGTCGATGTCGACCATCGATGTACATCACAAACGCGGGAATGTTTAAGATTTGCAGCTTTTTGAGTGACTAAACAGTCCGATTCTGGAGGAACAATCTCTCCCGCAGCGCTGGCAACGATAATCATAACTCGGTTGTATTGCGTCAGTTGCACGTGGTCGGCGTGATCTGCGTTCAACCGCCAAGAGCTGTATCTGCTCCTCCCCAGCATGCAGACGACGCTTTACACAGTGCCCCCAATGTGAGCGGTCAAGAGCAAGTTCTTCCCAACTCGCCGTGTCTATTACTATTCTGATTTCAGTTCGAATTATCTGGAATTGTGACTGCTAGATAGATGAATATTTCTTTTTAATAAGGTATGTGTGGTAAAGTTTGCGCAAAAACAATACTCTTATTTCCTGAATCGAAATATACTCATACCAACGAATAAATCTTTATCACAGTACGAGAATTTTTAGAAATGCTAAATTAAGCTTAGACATTGATGACATTTATGAGCGCAAAAGCCTGCGAACCGATCGCTAATTTTTGTGATAATAAAACCGTGCATATTTTGTATAAAGTTATGCATTTACATCCTTGCATAAATTGGTGAGTTCATATTCATCACTTGTAGCTTCAACGTTGTAAGTGATGCGCATTTAGCAAGTTGAATAATAAACTTTTGTTTTAGAGAAGCACTGGACTCGAGTTTCTCTCTTAGTTGAGCTCATCAGCAGTACATATCCCATCATGGGTCTGATTCGAAACCAAGATCATCACCACTGTTGTCTCACGACTTTCCACCTGAGCTACCGTCAACCATTTGACCGATCGCGATTAAGCCTTCATGAATATTTCTGCAGACTGGCACGTTTGAGTAGCGTCATATGCCCAACCAGTCTAAAAGGAACATGCAACATTTGTTATGGTCGTAAAACCGATCTAATTTCCTTGTTAGGTCTTCCCATCAGATACTGTGTAAGCTAACACCGACTAAATATGACGTGTCATGTTGTTTTAGAGTTTTCTGAGAGTTCGTTCATTATGTTTTGTGACTACTCATCAGTACCAAGTCCTTCGAAATATTCACAAAGTTTATAAAGATGGAATAACTGGACTCAAGTTTGGCTCTTATTTGCGCTCACCAGCAGTGCTTATTCTGTATCGGGTCTGAATCAATACGATAACATTTTATAATAGAAATTGTTTTAAAGCGATTTAAAGCGCAAATTTAACTTGCTTGTTGGGGTAGAATCTTACAGTGTTAAATGAAAAACATGTACTGAAGGAATTACCATATTTCAGGGGCATGTTTGGTGTTCGAAATTGATTCTATGTAAAGTTGCCTGACGGAAAAAATATCTTAATTGTTAGGCTCTAAAAGATTGGACATCCTATAATCACACAGAAAGCTGGTTTGCGTGCATTTACATCAAACACACATTGAGACCGGTTTCGTGCAGTTTACACTTATCAGCTAAGAACATTAGGATCAGAATCCGCATCTTGAAACAGTGGAAGAATGGTACACAAGTTGTATGCCATTGTTGAATAAGGTTAGTACGCTCAGATGTTTAATCCACTGTGCCTAAAGGCATGTAGGTAAGCTCATTCGCATGCAGTTCGATCACACACAAACGCGAGTGGTTTCGATTTTATATGATATAAACATAGTGCTCATATTATTGTAATGGATCTCGCGATTCGTGAATTTTGTGATCGTCTTGTTAGAAAGAACCGAAAACAATATAAAGCAGATCAAAATATTGTTTTCATTGTTATACGCACGTACATTGCATATATCAGTCTTATAAATCACAGCAAACCAGAAACTACACATAGAAATTAGTCTCAATTTAAATTACTCAATAGGACAGTCATAAGATAAATGAGATATAATTTCCACATGATGAATACGGGAATTTACATCTGATCTCAATAACACAGTGAGTATATGCTTGAGTCTATTTTAGATTGATCGGACGCCAGAATTAGATATAAATATATCCATAACCGCCTTACGCCAACACTTCGGAAGACTGGTTCAAGAACGAGATTGCTTCACCCAAGCTTCACATCCAAATACGGTCAGTTATCTAGCAAATGAACTCCGAACCAAAGTAACGTTCAGGGACATCAAACTGGAAAAAATCACGATATCATTCAAATATACAAAAGGTGAGCATACTGGAAATGTATTCATTAATATGTAACCAATTTCGAATATCAATGTTATTGTTAAGCTTAATTGTTATTGTTAGGCTTAATGCTTTTTCTACCATGAAATTTTCTGAGTTCTGAAAAAAGTAAATAATGGAATCCATGAAAACTGAAAGGAATTCTATATTACCATTTCTTGAGGTATTCCGTTTCACGCGGCAGAAGGTTTGTAGGCAAACTGAGATTAGTTACTTGTAATTAGTTTGCGGAGTTCCAATATGTCACGGTGATATGATATATATAAGTTTCTCTCAAAACATCAAATATTAAGCATTGGATTAGAAAAGAAATTGATAATATAGCTTCTTCATTGATTACTGATATTCTATGTATATAAAGAAGCGTTTAATATCGAAATTCACAAATAAATGGATACAATTAAAATCAATTCAATTTGGCCTTCAGTTTATCGATTTTGATTTTCGTAGTAACTATCATTGTTACATGCGTTCCTTTTACAAACTAAATGTATTACTGCAGCGTTTGGGGTATGCCGGAAGTGATTGCCTCACTGTGCTCGTCACTTCCGTAAGCCGAATTGTTACGATTCTCGGATTGTTGACGTCGGTCTTCTCGAGTCTATACTTTTGATCTGTGGCCATCTATCAAAAAGGTAATCACCGATTACATATTATTCCAACTTAAATCTGCTTTATTTGTTTCGTATTACCATTGGAACACTTATTTTGCTTGTCAGTTACATGCGTAGGAAAACTTGAAACGGAAAAGGGACAACTCACTATGGCACCGACTAACCTCGGCTTAGTTAACCGGGTGGAGTGTGTCTGGCATGTAATTTCGCAAACGGCAAATGCGATTAAAACAGATGTGCTATCAAACGGCGTAAGTTACGATCTTTCAAATTTATAATGCAACGCTTTCAATTATTTGAAGTACAGCATGACAGACCGAATTTGCTACTTATTGTTCAAGGTTAATAGCTTCGTAGAGTTCCATATTTTTCCAGGTTAAATCCATGCTGCATTTGAGCACATGGTATTGTGCCAACAGAATGGGTATTTGACTTCTGTTTTTGTCAGCCTTCATTGTTCATGGATGCACATCATCTCGTTTTGAATAACTTAACTAGCAATTTCCCCGGCAGCGCTCACAGCACTGGGCGGTACACTGTCGATAATTTAAAGATGCTCGTCAAATCGTGATCTACGTCAGCAGCCGAGAGCAGAGCCTTGTCGGGTCACGGTCGGGTTAATCAACACGGTTGCGCAATGCTATGTTTAAATGCTGCCGGATATAAGGTCTACTTCACGCGCGCCTAATTTGGATGAGTAAGAAAATAAAACTGTGATAAAAACGAAGTAGACTACTTGTTCAATCACAGAAATAAAAGAAATTATTCGATTGTAGAGTCAGGGCCGAATGAAATTTGTGTAAACATATCATGTTTCATGAATGCGAACAAACTTTAATTACAACCGAGTGACTTTTGCACAAGATAACAAGGTTTGAGTTTGAATTTGCTCGCCATTTTGCGGCATTAGTCCTTCAACATTTTAATATGTGCCAACATACCGGAATCCAGAGACAGACAAAACAGACAGAGACATGACCTAGAACAATGGTCTAACATCGTACGATGATGGGTTCGTAAACCAACAGACCTACAGCTGTTGCACGTTTGGTTCGCCACCCAAGCTCCTCACATTTCGTTGAACCACGTCTACTGAAAATAACACGAAACACTGAGAACTATATGAAAACGGTTATTTAAAATACTCAATTGCTACATAAGTTTCCCTAGTGCATTACACGAAACTAAGCAAAATTAAACCGGTGATAAAGAAATGGACTTATCGATGTTCGTAAAAATAGAAACGAGAGCAGTATCATTCTTTCAGGTATTTTAAAGTCTGCGAATACGGCGGATGATTGTTAAAGAACAACACGACACGACTAAAAAACAGTGGCTCTACTTTAATGAAATGATAGGAGCGCTGGAGTGTGTTGTTGTGAGTACTTTCGGGATACCGCATTCATCCAATTCGAAAGCTGATGCACCAGCTCCCTTGAAATTATCTTTCCCAAAATGAGCTTTGACATTCCTTGTTAGACATACCTGTTGACTGCATAGTAAAATTATCCCATTTGACGTCAGAATAATCTCAATAAATGTAGAATCATTGCCTTTTGAAGATATTGGAAACTCACATTCAGAGATGGTTAAAAAATCACAAAGGTCCGGCCCTTCGTTAGTTGGGACCCTCACATTTTGAACTGTATTAAAGCTGATTGACAACAGTGTACTCCTGCCTAAGTAATTCCTTCCGAATGCCAGGCTACAGTTTCACATACCACATACATATGTGTTCTGCTGCCGTAACGTTTGGAAGCTTTTCTTCAATATACAAACATGCATATGAAACGATAAATCTAACGTGAATTAACAATTTGATAGAGATATCTTTCAGATCAGTAAATATTACAAACACAGTCTTGAGAAATAGATAACCGATGTGGTTAACAAATGCTCATTTTGTCTAACACCAACAATACCGGGTCTTGCTGTTGGCATTCATCAGATAAGGACGGTACGATGTGGATACGTATGTGTTAAAACAAAGTGAAAATTATAAACAAGATTTGCTTTTGTATGACACTGTTGTGTAAGGTTGCTACAGAAAATCTGTTCAATTACATGTGATGAAACACATGTAGATCGGACTAAACCCATGACCATGAAACAAAAATCTCATTTTCAGGCACATTTTTTAAAGTTTCTCAAATAATTATATGATTTTGATTTCACTATAAGGACGACCTAAAGATTACGCTGCCCAGCCGGAATGTTGATTGGTCTCCGCAAGCTGTAGACTTGGCTTATGAATCATGAGAAATATTATTCAAAAACATTTCGATATTAAGATGGCGAATTTTTGCATGTATTCGAAAAGGATCTCTGCTATCATTCGAAATGTTTCTGTGCTTCTGGTATGTCTAAAAAACCGCATTAATTCAGAATAAGTTATCTTAAACGCGTCAAAGCATGACTATGTGTAACCAAACGAAATTAAATTTATTTGATGCACGAAATTAGAAATTTTCATCTAAATATTTCATCATAATCATTCGTCTCTTCGTCTTGATTACGTTGATGTACAGCGTATCAGATAATGATGGTGGACGGCAAGATCTAGATCTAGATCTACGATGCAACTTTCGTTTGATTCGAACTTCAAGTTACAACTTATACGTCTTCCGTTTCGAGATCATTGTCACTAACTACCTTAGTGTATAAACGTTCGTGGTTGTAAACAGCTACCCCACCACCTGTTTTTAAGTGGTCTCTCAGAAACATGGCCATGTTTGGAATAGAGAACTCGCGATCGCTCACATGAGGTTAGAACAATGTTTAAGTTATTGCTATGACTTCGAGTGTGTGCTGATTATAGAGATCCTACATTTCAGCTAGTTTGAATACTAGTCATTGTGCGTTATTATATAGGAATTGATTGTGGTTTTCGTATATAGTGATGGGCTTAAAGCTGCATCATTAGTCTGACATTTATCAATTTTTGGGATTACTGCAGTGTTACTAACGAGAGTATCGTCTGATTGTAGAAGCCGTTGTTCGTTAGGAGGTTTCGACGAAGAAAGGCTGGGGTCACACATTCTGACAACACTCGGGAGATTCCTATGGTTTGCTTTCCAGTTGGCCCTAAATAATTCCATCATACCTCACATTAAAAGAGTTATTTGTAATGGTTTTGGCACATTACGTTTGTAGTTTGGTGACAGAAGGTATTCTAAACATGTTTACCACGAATAAAGTGTGAGCTCTAATGCTTTTGGCAACGTACAGCCATTGTTTGTAATAGTGGTGCTGAATATCACTTCCCAAAACAGGCACACATTTAACACATTTGGTCTTCGCTCTCTTGTGATTAGGCTTAACATTATCTCACATTTCAAGGTAATTCAAGGTAATTCAAGGTTTTTAATGTCTAAAAAGCAAGAAGCTTAACAACAACCATAGGATGGTAAAAATTAAAATTTGAGTGTATAAACAATATAAGAACATAGATTAAACAGTATATAAGTGTTCTGAAAACGAATAATGCAATATAATTCGTCTAATTTCGTTTTAGAGTCATACAAGCTAGTGGCGTGAGCAACGGTTGAAGGTAAACTGTTCCAAGTAAAACAGACACGGACAGAGTAAAAATACCATCTTCAGTTCTGGCGGGAATGGGGTACAACCACCACATATTCATGGGTCCGATAATTCCTCGTATCCCTTCGCGTGAATAAATCCTGTAAGGGATGGTTCGGGGTATGGAATGTTTTGTAAAGTAAGATAGGCTCTCCACGATAGGGAAAGTCGATCAGATTCAGTTGAGCTATCCTTTCTTTACATGGTTTGTTTCGGATGCTGAGAACTAGTTTTGTTGAGCGGTGATAGATCCGCTGCATAAGTTCCACATCCCTCTTGAGCAACGGAGACCATGACTGCACACCGTATTCCATGACTGGTCTCAAGTATGTAATCATAATCTTTGGGAATACCTTTGGCGAAAATTTCCCAAATACACGTTTGAGTAGATTTAAAACACGTGTTGCTTTTTAAAGGCACTGTTAGTTTGAAGTGATGTTTTTAAACTGGAGCATATCCAGACACCTAAATCTTTTTCTTCACTGCAATTTTCAAGGACATGCGAACCTTTGTGATATGTGAACTATAATCCATTCCCTACATTCATGATCCTGCATTTGTTGAAGTTAAACGGCAGTTTTTTCTTCAACGACCAGCTGTGGAGCGTATCGAGATCCTTTTGTAATGGCAGACAGGCTTCTGGACTACGAATGCTGCGCCAAATCTTTATGTCGTCCGCAAATAACGAAATGTTACATCGAACAATTTCCGGTATTTCATTGACATAAACCAGAAAGAGGATCGGACCAAGGACTGAACCTTGGGAACTCCGCTAGTTGTTGCGATTGGTTTGGATAATGCACCATCAACACGTACCTGGTTAGTGCGATTTGTTAGGTACTCATTTAGCCAAATCAGCAACTTTCCAGTGATGCAAGCCTTTCAAGCTTCTGCAGTAATAGGGAATGGTCAACACGGTCGAATGCTTTTGATATATCTAAGTAGCACGAGTGTATTGCTTGTCCTTTATCTACCTATTTTGTTCAATCATCTAGCGTTACCAGTAAATTAGACAAACAAGAATAATTTCGTCTGAATCCATGCTGGTTCCTCGAAAGCAATTGATTATTCTCGAAATGTTTCATTAGATCGTCAACAATGAGTCGCTCAAGTAAATTTGAAATCACTGGTAACAGGGTAACGGGTCGGTAGTTGAAAACATCGAAGCGATTTCCACCTTTGTAAATTGGAGAAAATATTCCGCGTTTCCAATCTGTAGGAATCACTCCGCTTGCCAGTGTTTGCTCGAACAAGTAAGTGAGTGGTTTGTATAGCAAATCCGCAAATTGCTTCAATATTTTCGGGGTTTTTCCGTTCGTCCCCAGGAGACTTTCCGGTTTTAAGATTAGATAAACCTTGGAGGACGCGTTTCTCAGTGACACTTATTTCACTTAGGGCAACGTTTTTGAAAGTGTTGGATTTGGGCTGTTTATTGCATGTCCTATCGGGTTGAATACCGATGAATAAAACGAGATCTAAGAGTGAGGGTAAATCGTTTCCGCGGTATCGGGTATTACATGTAATATGGTTATAAAGAGGAATATCGTCAAACAACTCACTGAATGCGCGCTCGAAGGAGTGTTCTGGGTAAATGGTACTGCTCTGCAGATTCCGTAAATTGAAGTCACCCATAATCAAAAATCCACAAGTGTATCTGTAAGTAACCATGCGAATTTTATCCAGTAGGGCCAGATTGTAAGTTTCCTGTGCAAACGGTGGGCGATATACTACTCCCAAAACACCGTATCCGCCGTTAGCTAGTCGGATTGAGCACCAGAGTGTATCCAGTAACACGATGTCTGGATCCGTAATCTCACGGCACAGAAGGGTTTGGCCATAATACAAAGCTACTCCTCCTCCTTTGGTTTCACGGTCATAACGAATAAGTAACATTCCTGGTAATTCTAGTTCACTATTTGTTTGCTGAGTCTGCAGCCACGTTTCCGTTACGGCGATGATGTCTGGTGAACATCTCAGAAAAACTGCACGCAGTTCACCGATTTTGTTTCGGAGACATTGTGCGTTGGTGTAGATGCATTTCATAGTTGTTTTTAGCCACATTTGTATCTCAAATCATCGTTGATATTACTATCCCGCAATTTTTCATGCACTCATTTTTAAATACTTTGTGCGAATAAGAAGTTGGATGAAAATATTTTCTCGCGCATTTTTACTTTTTACCAACGCATCTCAACAATTAGCTTTCCACGTTTTTTCCTTAATTGAACGGACGCATTGGTCTCTGAGAATAGTCTTCTTTTGTCAGGCCTACTCAACCAGCCAAAATAAAAATAAAAGGGATATTTGAATACTTTTCAGATAGATCTTGCTAACGACTGAGAAAGGTTGTTCTCCGCTAAGTGATTCGATCCTCCTTCTTCTGTTGAACAATCCTAGCTGACCTTCCACAGTCACCTTCATCTTTCACTTCGGAATACACAGATGACGTAGTTATTCAATGTGCAGTACCCAAAAACGACTTTTCAAATCGTATCTCAAAATCTCGAAAATCGTGGTGCACTAAAATTACTTTATCTAGAATTAGGTTCACAAACGTAACTTGAGTGAGGTACGTCAAGTATCTAGGCTTCAGCTTATACAACAAATTCCTTTGTACACATCATCGCAATTCTCTACTTACTAAATTTTTTATACTGTCGCTTCATGTTTCTAGTCTTCATTTTCTCGCCGTTAAATCTGAACTAATTTCTCACTTCACATTCTCCTGTTTATTACATCATATTCTTTATTGTTCACCTTCTATTTTCCCTGCAATAGTTTCATCTGATTTTGTGTTGCTCAAGGTTTGCAAGAAGATCGTTTCACGGTCGAGCTCTCCTCTTCCGATATTATCCTCAATGATATTCTCTGCATAAAGATCTCCTTAAAAGTCAACCTTCCTTAAACACTCGATTAAAACACATCGTATTAAATTCGAGAACATCTTCGTATCGGAGGTCGTTTTATCTCATCTACTTCACGTTACCTTTGTTAAGGTTAAAAGATCACTGAACCTTTACGCTCAGATTTATCTCGGTAATATCATGTGTAATTTTCTGTGAAAACTGTTTTCTTTTATTTGTAATTTTTCCATGATTTATTAGCTTACAGCACTAGTCAAAAGTTGAACTTTAGAAAATTTCCTAATCATCGCTGCACGAATGATTGAGCATACTTGAACCCCATTACGAATTTCTGATACGATTTGTGTTTTGGCAACAGAATTTCACCATAAAAATTGTTTTCCGTTGTTTTGAAATAATTTAAAATTCGATTGAGCACACACATCCCTAGAGAACAGTCATCTATGTTATGTATAACATTGTGTTATAAGTGACCTTGTACACACAAATGAATAATTATTGACGAATCGTTCCACATTACAAATACCTGTGATTCTAAGTATTTAAGAAGTGGCTAACAGATTCATATGCCTAAAGACGCGAAAACTCATAGATGATCTCTTGCGTATCTGCTCTGATTTTGTGTTGGCTCAGCACAACTCGTGCTAAAGTTGGTGAGTCATTTATCCGTATCGTATGATACCATTGTTTGTCTCAAATGCATCATTATTGTCTATTTCATATCACAAACCATCAGAAACTCATAGGGTTACTGTTAAGATCGACATCGTGACAGAATGGTGAATGAAGTTTTATAGTCATATGGATAAACATATCATTATGAGTAGTAACGTGACTAGTCTTAAATTATGTGATAAAATTTTTCTTGTAAGATTTTCATCGATTACAACAATACCTTAATTTTTTTAATGTCATGCTGACGAAAACAAAATCCATGTTATTCTTATGTGTTTCACGTTATACAAAAAACAATATAAAACAAAAAACAATAACAATTGTATTGTAGTAATTACTTGCATGAACGATTTTATATTGAAGTCTGTTATTATTTTGTTGAAACCAATCAATAACGAAGTTCGACCAAATTATATTATTGCTCACATTATAGCAGAAGCAATGCTCGAACAGTTTCTTTCAGTTGCTTTCATCATATAAAGACAGTAGGATTACACTTGTTGAGCATTGAGAGAGCGGAAAATTAGTAAAAATCATTGGACTTGAGTGCCACTAGTAAATAGGGCTCAGAATTAGTACCACGAAGTCAAAATACAGAACCATAAAGTGATTCTTGGTTGAGCAATTAAATCACTTATTACCTACCAATATATTGTGGCGCTCACATTACCATCACTAACGCAATCCTTCCGGTTTTCGGGTGGTTGCCTTTATCCAGATGAGCAAGTAAGCATGGGGACCGTGACACCGAGGTCAACAATGATATCCTTGTATGCAACTTTTGAATAAACGTTTAATAAAAACCACGGTGTTTAAATGCAGAATAACAACGGGATTTCTAGCCAAGCACTCGAATTACTTTGCGTTTCAATGTATTGGTTGTTTTACGAACCATATTTAAGTGTTGTATAACTTTGTTTACGAAAGCTCGATTTCCGATTTTAGACGAACCTCCTCGACTGACAATGTATGACATTCGACCAAGGGTTGGTTCGATCATACATTCCGTTTTGATCGACAATGCAGTGGGAGAGAGTGAATGGATCATCAATTTATACGAAGAAACAACAGTAGACGTTGAATACTTGCACGCCACAGTTAGTTGTTTTTCAATCCAAAAATATGTCTGTATCAAAACATGTACGTATCTAATGATGTATGTGTCAAGGTTCACTGAAAATGACGGCAAACCGATAGAAACTGCTTGTGGTGGGGATATGAGCACCAAAAAGCAATATTATTATAAAATAACATAACATAAATATAACTGTAAAGTATAAAATAGCCAGAAGTCAGTATAAGTTTAGAACGTCTGTATCAAATTCGGACTGCATTAATATCCAACCATTTTACACGTAATTATGATGCGTTAAATTGAAATATATTCAGTCCATATTTGCATGAATTTCCATCACACACACTTATCCACCGGTTTTGATTTGTTTGCACTGATTATGTGTGAACAGGAAGATCGAGAATGCAGAATCAAGATATTATTGTGGAAAAATGCAATCGTTTGACATGTACCATTGGTTGAAAGCTTGAAAATATACAGAGGATGAAATCAAAAGTCAATTGAGGTGTTTGGTTTATGTGGGTTTATTTGGGTGAATATACAATGCCGATAGAATTTGGCTCTTCGATTTACGCATTCAGTTTCGCATTTAGTTTCTATTTGAAATCACGGGTCGTGGTAGCGTTCAAAATATCCAGTGAAAATGGAATTCAACAAAATGGAAATACTCCCAGAGAGGCAATGACGTCTACGAACAAGTCTTGTTTGCGATATATCGATACAAAATTGATGACTTCAATTATTCTTAAGAAAACTGTTCTCTTTCAACCCATGGAGTGGGTAAGTTTCTATCCGCAGTATTTTATATGTAAGGATCATGTCGTTCTTTACTATAATTAGTGTAAAAGCGGTCAATCCCAAAATGGCCATTGGCTCTTGATATGAGATGTGCTGCATCTTATCAACTAGTGACTTCACTCGGCGGTAGACCGTACCCCGAAATTCAATGTTTTTACCAAGATACGGTGCCCAAAGGTAGATCATGTACTCTATCTTTGGATGTAACTAAGCAAACGTTCTAAGAGTGAGCCTCGCAAATATGCTCATCAACATTCCCATGATACCGCTTGCCTGGCTAAAGAGTATCTGGCAAATTTTATAAGTTAAGTAGGTACGATATCCCTCTCATCGTCAGTCTAAGTCTATTTTCGATGACCAAACTTATGTGTATGCTCGTATTGCCTGCCAAGTAGAAATATTTCAAATTTAAGTATGTTGAAATTCATCTGCTTTATTTGAGAATAGTGATACATGGCATTCACATTCTCTTGAAGCATCGTGCATTCTTCAATGGATCGAAGCTCCATGCATATATTTATGTCATCATTCAAAACTATTACTAGATAAGAATGGTAAAAGCAACCTGTGTAATCGCATGAACTGAGAATGCACATGCGATTAAGTCGAACTTGTTAGTAGGCCTAGCATATAACGAATAAAATATCCTAATTGTTGAGCTCCCGAAAATTTGACATTTCATAAACATGCAGAAAGCTCATTTGCGTGAATTTCCAGCAAATAAACCAATTCGAAAAGTGTAAACAGCAGACAGAATTTTCGAATTTGTATTTCAGCGGTAAGGAGTACACGTTATTAAGCAGTTCAAAAATATTTTTCATTGTGATAAGCACCTAAATTGCATATATCAGTCATAAAAATCACAAGAACCATAAACTACTCATGTAAATTAGTCTCAATTCAAATTGCTCAATTGGATAGTCATAAGAGCAATGAGATATAATTTCAACATGATGAACACGGGAATTTACGTCTGATCATCGTAACACAGTAAAATATATGCTTGAAACTATTTCAGATTGATCGCATGCCAGACTTGGATATAAATATATCCATCACCGCCTCTCGCAAACATTTTGGAAGAGTGGTTAAAGAACGGGAAGTGTTCACCCAAGCTTCACATCCGAATACGGTCAGTTATCTTGCAAGTGAACTCCGAACGAAAGTAACGTTCAGGGACATCAAACTGAAAACATTCACGATAGGATTCAAATATACAAAAGGTGAGCATACCGGAAATGTATTCATTAATATGTAACCAATTTCAAATATCAATGTTATAAGTAAATAATGGAAACCATGGAACCTGAAAGGAATTCTATATTATCATTTCTTGAGGTATTCCGTTTCACGCTGCAGAAGGTTTGTAGGCAAACTGAGATTAGTAACTTGTGATTCGTTTGCGGAGTTCCAATATGTCACAGTGATATGATATTTATAAGTTTCTCTCACATCTTTATCTATTAAGCATTGGATTAGAAAAGAAATTTAGAATATAGCTTCTTCATTGTTACTGATATTCTGTGTATATAAAGAAGCGTTTAATGACGAAATTCACAAATAAATGAATACAATTAAAATCAATTCAATTTAGCCTTCAGTTAATCGATTTTGACCATCGTGGTTATTATCATCGTTATATGCGTTACTCTTACAAACTGAATGTAATACTGCAGCGGGTGGGTTGTGCCGGAAGTGTTTGCGTAACTGTGCTCGTCAATTTTTGTGTTCTGATCTCGATTAGAGGTTTCATGACACTCGATGTATCCTTAACCACGTTAGCCTCCCGGCGATTCAAACCCAATTCTGTCCAGATTCATGAATAAAGTCCATCTGTCCATCGCTAATCGCGTTCACCCACGTGTCCGACATCATAAAGGAAAGCCGATTGGTCAAGCTCATTTACTAAACACAAAACATGGACCAAATTACACTCCTATCATATATAGGCAAATTAGGTAACCGTCTGTTCCGGTTGGCTCTTCGATCTGATTTTCAAATGGACTTCTTATCAACCGGTAAGATTCAAGCCTTCACCAGGGAGGGCTCGTTTGACCAGCATTAACGAATTGCATATCGTTCGATAGCGACTAACTGTTTCCATCTCTTCAGGATTTCGAGAATGATTTCACTCGAACCGTTATAATAAAATCATTCCGAAACCCGAATTGTTACGGATTCTCAGATTGTTGACGTCGGTCTATTCGACTATATATGTTTGTTCACTCCCTCAGACGACATTTATCCGAGTGGCAAATACCGTTTGCATATTATTCTAACTTAAATCTAGTTTAGACAATTCGCATTACCATTTTAACAATTATTTTGCTTGTTAGTTCCATGCGGAGGAAAACTTGAAACTGAAAAGGGAAAATTCGCAATGGCACCGACTAACATCGGCTTAGTTTCCCGGGTGGAGTGTGTCTGGCATATAATTTCGCAAAAGCAAAATGCGATTAAAACAGATGTGCTATCAAACGGCGTAAGTTACGATCATTTAAATTTATAATGCAACGCTTTCAATTATTTGAAGTACAGGATAAATAATGTGAAGCATAGCATACATAATTTGCTACCTATTGCTTAAGGCTATTGGTTTTGGAGAGTTCTGAAAATTAGTCTCCAGAAATTTTCCTGGTTAAATCCATGTTGAACATATGGTATTCCGCCTACAGAATGGGTACCTGGCTGTTGTATTTGTTGGCCTCCTTTGGTCTATATCTCTCATAGAATCACACCAAACCAAATATCAAACAATTTCTCGGGCATCGCTCAGAACGATGGACGGTTCTCGGTCACTAAGTGTTAGTTGCAAGTTAAATCGTGATGTACGTCAGCAGCCGAAGAGCATAAAACACATTGTTTATAGGTTGAGTAAGGACCGAATGCAATTTGTGTAAGCATATCATGTTTAATGAATGCGAACAAACTTTAATTACAACCGAGTGACTTTTGCACAAAATAACAAGGTTTGAGTTTGAATTTGCTCGCCATTTTGCGACATTACTCCTTCAACATTTTAATATGTGCCAACATACCGGAATCCAGAGACAGACAGAACAGACAGAGACATGACCTAGAACAATGGTCCAACATCGTACGATGATGGGTTCGGAAACCAACAGACCTACAGCTGTTGCACGTTTGGTTCGCCACCCAAGCTACTCACATTTCGTTGAACCACGTGTGCTGAAAATAACACAAAACAGTGAGAAGTATATGAAAATCGTTCTTTAAAATACTTAATTGCTACGTAAGATTCCCTAGTCCAATACAACAATCTACGCCAAAATACCCTCATGATAAAGAAATTGTCGTATCGATGTTCGTAAGAAGAACAACAAGCGCAGTCTAATCCTTCAAGACATTCCAGGGGCTGCCAATACGACGGGGCGTTGTTAAACCACAACAACACGACTACAAACAGAGGCTGTAATGTGTTGTTGTGATTACTTTCAGTATACCGCGGTCATCCAATTAGAAAGGTGATGCACCACCTCCCTTGAAATTAACGCTTGACTAAGTTATTCCTTCAGATTGACAGGTTATGCTTCACATATCACCCAATGTATGTATGCTGCTGCTAAATAACATTGTTCAGAAATAAAAAATATAGTTTAGGCGAAAAATCTTTCACCATTATGGATGTCAAATTCAATTGTATTCGCTTTCCTATAGCACAGTTCCTTATTTGCATTTTATAATTCAATCGACATTATTATTATTAGATGAATCCATTTATTTTCCACACCAAATTTTCTGAAAATTCTCCTCACTATGCAAACATGAATATCAAAAGTTAAATCTATCTGTGAATTAACAATTTGAATGAAATGGCTTTCTGATCAGTGAATATTACAATAAAAAACTCGCAAAATAGAAAACCGATTTAATTTATAAAATCTCCTTTTTACTACCACGAACAATACCGGATCTTGCTGTTTGCATTCATCAGGTAAGGACAGTACGATGAGGATCCTTATGTCTTGAAACAAAGTGAGAATGGTAAATAAATTTTCCCTTGTAGGCCACTGTTGGGTTAGGTTACTACAAACAACCTGTTGAATTATATGTGATAAACACTTGTAGATGGGATTAAACCCAAGATCGTGAAACGAAAAGCTTATTTGCATACACAGTTGGTAATGTTCCTAGAATAATTATAATATTCTGTCAACGAATGTTAGGATGAATATTTCGCATTTAATCCAAAATACACTTCATCTAGTGGAAGATAAACAATGAATCATTATTTAACTTTGCAGAAAAGACTGCTAGGAAATCAATACTTCGCAATTTTTGCGCCAGCATCTGGAGACAGGAGGTTCCGAACGATCTATCACAGCATTATGCCAAACACAACGACGTATCACTATAGCAACGATCTAAAGATTACGCTGCGCAGCGAGAATGTGGATTGGTCTTCGCGAACTGTAGACTTGGCTTATGAATCATGTGAGAAATTATTCTATAAAAATTCGATTTTCGAACTCACGGTTTTTGCATAAAATCAAAATTGGCAAATTTCACACTTGTCTTCGAACTACACGCTGGATCGCTGCTCACATCCGAACAGCAGCTGTCAACTGGTATGCCCAAAATATCGTATTAATTTGAAAAAGCTTTGTTAAAGTCGTCAAATCAGAACCATAAGTAACAAAAGGAATTTGATTGATTTATGGATGATATTAGATGGTTTCAGCAATTTACCCAAGTTAAACTTTGACATAAATGTTTTATCATCTTAATTCGACTCTCCGCCATTTTTGTCTTCATGTACAGTGATTTTTGAATCAACTTAATTTAAAAATCTTGTTCAAGGAAAGAGAAAGCACAACATGTTGCGCAAGACTTTTCTAATAGCTTGTGCTAACCGCCCGCTCCCTTCTTTCATGTGTCTATTTATTTAAAAGTTTGATAGTAGAGTTAATGTTAGTATTTGTGGCTAGTGAGTGGTAGTATGAACGTAATTAATTAGCTAAATTCTCTGTAAGTGTTATAATCGATCATTACTTGGCGTACATTTCGTGCGCAATACAATAATCCTTCTTTGTATGGTCCTTGCTTCAGTTTGAAAAGCAAGTATCGTCTCACTTCATATATTGACGAGATCGAATATTTTCATGCTGTCATTGAGAGATCATTGAATGAATATTTACTATGATATGGTAATTGTAAAGCTTTGTGCTTTTTGTGACCATAAATTCTTGAATCTTGAATCTTGAATCGATATATTCTAAACTGTTCAACAGTGGTTTCGTTATAATGTGTGTAATCTGGTTTACATATTTCGCGACACAATACATTTGTCGTTTTTAAGTTGTACTATCCCAATTTTACATTGGATTTCATGGTTGTAAGATTTGGGAATGTAATCACCAAAATACACTAGATTTTTTTAATTTTATATGCTCGATCCATGGCGCATTATGCTATTTTCCCTCGCGATTTAGATCTGGAACACAAATGGAAAATCCAGTATAATAAATGACACGAGAACACACATGCGAATTTTTGTGTTTAGATAACAAAATTCTCATCCCACCGTGAGTATTTCGATAACAAAATATGTTTTGGTGATGTGATCAAATTAACGATAGTGCTGCATCGGATTTATTTAATTATCCAAATTTCACCTTTTCCAACTACAGTTCCTCGGGGATGCAGCACACATTTTTCGGGGATCGAATGGAAAATTGTTACCCCAACGAACATAAATGGCATCATTCAATGTTTGTACATCATCGACCATCATCCTAGACTGCACGAATTCATGCTTAAAATTGTGTATCCAAATGTAAGCTTTATGATTTATTCTAACATATTATGTGATAAGTTAAATCACATAATTTTCAACGGGACTCGGAACAATAGAAATAATAGTTGTGAAATATGTTGGAATCTGCATTTATGATGAGGAATGTATTAAGCACTAAAGTATATATGAAGAAATAATCATAATTTAGCATCAACAATCAAGTCTTCGTCTAGCTTGTAATCATTCGGTGGAAGCAGTTTATTGCTATCTTTTCGCTTGTGACTGAAAAGCTTCGTCAGACTAACGGTGTCAATACGAACATGGATCAAGCTCAATTTTCATTCACCTGACCGTTTGTAAGGTGGTTAAAACCGTAAAGACCACGGCAAAAACATTGTTCTATAAACGTCTAAGCGTTTGCAGCGATCTTACTGATGAAAAGAGAGTCAACCAAGAAGTTAGTCGTCGGCTTGCTGATCATGTTTACCCTGAGATAACAATTAAACACCAACTTGAACGGGTTAATTACACAGCACAAGAAAGCGTTTTTATAACGTTGATTGAGGAAGCGTCAGATGGTATAAGTCGAATATGCTATACAGCACGTATACGATTAACGTATAAAAGTGGCAGAACGCTCCAATCCTTATTAACGCATCTCTAGGAGTATATAACGGGCAAACATCCAGAGAACTCAGTACAAAGATAAGTAAACACAAATATTCGAATCGATAAGCAACCACGCAATTCCAGGGATTATCAATCACTGATCAGAGATTCAGCACTAGCTGAACACGTGCAGGACACACGTCACAGCGTGGATCTTGATAACGTAGTAGTGGCGGTTCAACCATACAACAGACGACTTCACACTGAGGCGGTTGATATTGCAAGGCTGGTAAGAATGCAGGGAAATATGTCAATTGAAAAAACATCTAAATATAAGTCGGAATATGCCTTACATGCTGCATGCTCGTTTGTACGCATTGTTCTTCAGATTTCCAATTTTACAAACAACGTGATTCTTTCCTTTGGTTGTCATTATGATGAAAATAGTTACTGAATATAGAATTATTGCGGAATTATTTCAAAGGAAATTAATTCCTATCAAACCTGAAAGTAAAACTCACGTTTAATTATAACTGTATGTTAACGATTCCGATTGGTAGAAATTACACAACGCAATGCTTTTATTCGTTATTAAAACGCACTCTCATACTTTCCTAGTTACCTTCTGAGGTATCTTACTACTTGGATGTCCAACGATTGGATTCATTCGGTACGGTTTATGAAACAAATGGTACACTGAAAACGAAATACCACATCTTCAATGCAATAGGTGTTGCAATTTATTACAAAATCCAAGCGAAATCTCCTATTGTTGTTCAGCCGATGCACTTATCTTTCAAATACAGTAAGCATTTGGAAGTGTTTGACGAGCCCGTTCATTACTTTGCAATATTGAAACAATTTGGATCATCCTGTTTATCATATAGTTTCAGATACTGAAGCACCACAGTGAGTTGTGAAATCGAATTTAACTGCACTAAAATTCATTGAATTAAATTTGCTGATTCCAGGTGAGCGTTATAAAAATTGATACATGCAATAAGTGTCGACAGCTAGCTAAACTATTAGCCCGTTTGATGCCATTTGTCAGCATTATACGTCGATTGAATTCTAATAGCGCGTTAACCACATGTCGTTGCATTCAATTCTTCAAACTACTTTATCAATAACGTTGTCAAACTTTCAATATTGTACATCAGGTTACGACCCAATATTTATGGTGTTGAATTCAAGTAAAAACACAGCCAAAGAATTTAGATGGCCGAATCATACAAATTTTAAAATGGATTATTCATCACGCTTTAAGCAAATCAGCGAAACTCCTTGCTCTGTGCTCAGGCACACGTAGAGTGAGCATGGTTGTGTGTTTATTTGGCAATCCAGAATAATTAGAGCAACGCAAAGAAACAATTGGGATAATGTTGACTCAGTGGATTAGCAAGTGCCAGCTTGTTATATGCCCGAGCACGTAGTTATTCAACATTATCATCCCATGACTAATCCAGTGCAAATACCAAATGCGTGATTGGCATAAAACAATGAAATCTTATAACCTGAATGTTGGGGCAGAGTGGGACGTGAAATGCAAGGAATCTATAGGAAAGTAAACACAAACAAACTGTGAAGAAGTGCCTACACCTCTAATAGACCATGCATCACGCTTCGTGGACGTTGTAATTTTGCAGAAAAGTTTTAATGACTCATTTTTAAACTTTTACCACCATTGGCATTCATTTAGCGTGAACCAATCCACCATTCTGAGTGGAAATATTTCTTGTCTATTCCAAAAGAATCAAAATTATACGCAGTGGGTAAAGCGTTTATGTACAGCGGAAGTAAGAAGTTAAAGAATGTCGAGTTAGTACAATATCGCGCTTTTAAAATTCAGCGCATGATTGGTGCAACGCGAGAATATATATTCGTCACGTGGTCATTTCATTTGGCATCGATTGCTTTCCATAAATTTGCGAATACACAATTTGCAACACACCAGATGACGAGACAATGCAAACATTTTTGTTCAATTGTTCGTTGTGTTATTCTCTGTAGAAAATTTAGATTGAATTCCAAAGAAATTTATATTTCATTTGTAGAATGTGGAATACGGAAGAAAACAAAGGTGTTGCAATCAAATAGACTTGAAATATATTTGAGATGAATCAGGAATCCGTAGTCATTGAAAATAGTTGGCAATGAATCAAGTAAATTAGAGTTGCTAAAGTTTCGCTTCTAACATAGATGTTTAATCGAATAAAGTGTGTCAGTACTAACAGGTTTACATTTTAAACAAGGCTATACTTGAATACCACTGTTTCGGTGGATGTGAGCAACACATCCCTGGGGTCATCCATAAGCGCCTTGAGTGCTTGACCACGAGTCATTATGTGATTCTGTGTTTGAACATCGTGGTTCGGTTGTGGTGTGTAATTTTGGGGGATGTGAGCAACACATCACTTAAGTTTACATTTTGTTTACCTGACAAATCCTTAGTGTCCTAAGATAGACGGACGATATGAAGATGAATGGATGCACTATTCCGCATACTGTGACATACAAGCACAACTTGTTTACAACAAATCCATTGTTTTAAGCCATGCGATGTTAATAGTACTGCCCCTGCGTTCTGACAGTCACTTGTACTCTTATGTTAGCTCTTTTCAAGCATAATGTTTCTTTGACTCTTATTCACTTACTCAAACAAATTTCACTGTCAGCGCGTTGATGAAAACTAAAAGTCAACTTTTAATGCGGTTGCTGCGAGGAAAATTATTATTTATGCTTCTGATTTTGCGGAAAGAGTTTCTCCTCTAAGGAATGTTGGTAAGAAAGTTTTCGTCACCATTTCATCGAATTGAAAAACATGGATTCTGTTGTTTTTTATAGCTTTTGGCTTTCCCTGCAATTAATTTTCAACTTTGGTTATATTGATAACTTCACCCACTTCATCATACAAGTATAATTTGATTTATGCTTGACATCTCTTTGCAGACAAGCCACATCGTTGGCGCAATTGAGAATATTAAATTCATGGTTCGCTGCATTATTGGGATGGAATATCTGGAATGGCTTGGCGATATAATTATTCAACTGGCAGAGTGAACAATTAGATAGAACTATTTATTCTGCGGAACGTTTTTCATGAAATGTTTAACATAAATATTTTATTAGACAGCATACTGTGTACCGCTCATTTGCACGTAACCCTTCCTTTAAGTAGAATTAGACTATAGTGTGATAAAATATACTTTGTCATATAATTATAACATTTTTTATCACTTCACCATGGATTCAATGCTCACAAGCTGGTCTCACTGTATCCAAGTGATGAGGGTAAACAGCTTGAAACCGGTTGTGGCGCGTAAGTGACGGGGGTAGAAAACACCACACTATTAATTATACTTTGGTTACATGTTATTAAATTTCTCACACTTCTAACTCGAACTGTGTTTCATAATCAATAACACAGGTCACATAGAACCAGACGTCGCAATCTTTCGATGTACCACACAATGCGAATAACGATCACTAACTTTGTTTCTCTGTGGTAGATTTTATCAAGTAGACCATGATCTTTTCGCAGCCAATGAGTCTAGACCTGTACGGCATACTACATGTTGCACTAGTTTAAGAATGTTTATTTTGCGTGAAAGCACAGATATATTCTCACTTGCTAGCAAACAGCCTTGCAAAAACGGAATTATCGGTGAATAAAGTTTGAGTTGAGATTAGGAACTCTTTGTCTAACCGTGTCGTTCCAATAATAAATTCGTTTAGTCTTCACAGCGAACTCCAAAACAATAGTGGATTTACTATGTAGCTTGAATACAGATAACCAGTGATCTGTTGAAAACTTCTCCTCCGGTTCATGTTAATTCAAGGTAATTCAAGGTTTTTAATGGTCTAAAAAGCAACAAGCTTAACAACAACCATAGGATAATAAAAATTGAAATTTAAGTGTATAAACAATATAAGAACATAGACTAAACAGTATATAAGTGTTCTGGAAACGAATAAAGCTATAAAAATTAGTCTAATTTCGTTTTAAAGTCATGCAAGCTAGTGGCGTGAGCAACGTTTGAAGGTAAACTGTTCCAAGTAAAACAGACACGGGCAGAGTAAAAATGCCTTCTACAGTTCATCCGTGAATGGGGTACGACTA